>JAPWTK010000563.1:0-269000 GCA_029963805.1 Aromia moschata
TTAGTTTTATTTTGCTGTATACAGGGCTGGATTTACTCCATTTATGTTTAAAATATTGTTGATTTGTATTGTATTTTCCCATTCTCTAATCGGCAACAGCTTGAAAAAGGGTGTACGAATAACATAAATTAACAAAATAAATAATACAGTGGCATGAATTCTTCTACCCATTTTAATTAAGAAAAACTTGGAAAAGGTAGCAGTTTTACGCGGACAAATTAGCTACTTCGCGAAGACAAAAAACGAGCCTGTTTAATTAAACAAACTTTTCGGAAAATTGCACGTTTATAACCTGGTAATTATGCCATCGGAGCGGGCGCCGCGCTAAGGGGTTACTAAAGGAATATAACTGAATTTAGTAATTACGGCAATTAAGCGCTTAAAGCGGGCGGCATCATAGCCGTCTGCGCGACTGTCGGCCGAAGTATTTTAAGCGAACAAAAGACGAGCTGCTCTGGCCCCGGCCAATAAATACCGGGCCGTACAATTTCAGATAGAGCGACATAAATCGGTTAAATAAGAAGAGCGTATAAAGAGATGTCCGTAATGCAGAGACGGGGGGCAGGCGGGGGACGGGGCGGGGGGCACTCCGGAATGCGGGGGCCGGAGCCAATATGCGCACGCTTGACTTTTATTAAAAGCGGAGCGAATGACTATTTTATTTTCCGAAGGCACTGTCCTTCCTCGCTCAAAAGGATAATCGGAGTTGCAATCCCTCTTTATATTGGGTCCTTGTTCATTCGGTGTAGCTCTCTGTGATTATCTTTACGATAAATGTCACCCTTCGCAGTTCAGAGACATATTTTCGGCCACTTGAAAGTTTAATCGTGGAATAATTGTCGTTGCGTTCGTGCCTGATGAAAGTGATAAGAGATCTAACTGATTAACTTTAACATTACGGGCCAAATTGAAAAAAAAATACATTACTGATTATTTTCCTACTGGTCCTAATTTATTTTTGGACATACACTGTGTTCGTTTGAAAACGTACCACCCCCCTATAATTTGAGAACTGCAAAATATTTTAGAATTCGCCAAGACACGTCGATTTTGTAGCTCTCGGTAATTGTTAGGGTCCTGAAAGGGTGCTACAACGCAGGGTCGGACTCGTAATCCGTCATGTCATTGACGGAAGGACATATGGACAGTAGACCAAAAGGACAGTAAACAGTAAAAAGGAATACAGTAGAACTTCGATTATTCGTACCTCTATAAGTCGTAGTTCCCTATAATTCGTAATAAAAGCTCGATCATTTGAAAAAAACTTCTACATACAATATGTAATTCAAAGTATGGTAAGTAATTCGTAGTCAAGTCATTTCGGTCCCTTCCATAATTCGTATGTAATTTCGCAGCCCAGGCGGGCGCTGATTGATCGTCACCTTCTATAATTCGTAGTCAAGTCGACAAGAACACGCTATAGGCGTCAGAATTTAAGAAGCCAGCGCCAGTGCGGAAAAAATGCGAACTAACGTTTGGGACATTAGCTGTTTGTTTTTACATTGATGTTAATGTGTTTTATATTCAAGTTTACTACCTAAAACACTTATTGTGATCAAGGTTTACTGTTTACAAGTTGCTGGCATAATTGTAGTGATTTTCTTTTGAATTTAAATTGCTGGTGCCCGTAAGTAGAGGGTAAGTCACGGGGTAAGTGAGACAGCAAATTACTACTTGACCTGTTGTGCGCAAGCGTCACGAGTCTGGTGGTGTAATTGGCTGTGTGTGACTGGATGTTCAATTCTCGGGCATGCGCGTAAGACTTGAAGTAGTTACGAGAGAGAGACAGACGCATATATGTCTGCACCGTGGTGATTTCGCCAATCTCCAGACCCTTCTAGCAATATAGGAGTATTAGATATATAGCGCCAAGTATCGCCCCGAGCGCCCGAAACGCAAAATAGCCCGGTTTTCAATGTCGTTTTTGAGATACTTCCTCAAATTTGACAAACTTGGTCCATTGTATGATTGTAGAACACCTCTTCACGAACCAAACGCACTTTGAAAAATTATCGTAGGACTATTATTAACAATTGCCGCGGAAGTCCCTACGACTTTCGTAGGCCGAGTAATTATATAGTAAAAAAAGGGCAATTTTCGAAGGTTTTTATTTTTTTTTTGCAAAAAGTTGTGACCCGATTTTAATTTTTTAAAAACTGATTTTCTTCGTCTTTTTAAGCGCTATAACGTGCTATTTTTTGTTGTTCTGAAATAATTTTTTTTTGGTACTTAAAAATAGAAAAAAAAAACGGGTTTTCACACGTTTATGAATTTGTTTGGTTATGTTCCTACACACCGATTTGATCCAAAACTAGTGCACTCAAATTGCACTATTTTTTACCTAATTACCAAATTTTTTTTAACGCTTGAGGAATTTTTTGAAAAAATTGGACCTATTTTGGCTATCTTTCCTAGGCTAGTGTGCAGGACACTTTTGCCGCTCTCCGTATAACCTTTCAGAACCAATAACAACAGGAAATACTGCACTCGTATAATACACAAATAAATCTCGCGGACAACAAAGCGTAGCGAATCCGAAATATTAGCAATAACATCGTAGAGGGCCGCCGCGGCAGAAGAGCGCGCCATAAGCCGTGAGGCATTCGAGAAGCAATAAATAAATACCGGAATCAAATAAAGCAAAACGGCGCGCTTAAAAAAGTAATTACACATCAAACGGTTGGCGGAAAAATGCGGTTTGGAATTCATATTGTTTTCATAACGTAACGAGCGTATCCGCGAGCGGCAGGCGATATAAATTGTCATATATCAAGAGGCCCGCGATCCAAGGGTGGCCGCCAACCCCTCGCCCGTTACGGCATGATTGACTATGTTAATATCATTTGTCGGCATATCTGAAAGCGAAGTCGAGCACAGGCGAAATCCGCTCCACCGGATTTTGTTGTCCGCCGTATTGCCGCCGCACAGTGGTCAACTTTGCGATTCTAGGAGGACAAAATTCCAAAAACTCATGTTCTCAGAATTAAATTGTTTCCTTAATAATGTACAGGGTTTGTCCGGAAAGTAATGTCAGTGAGCTTTGAATAATGGTTTTTATTGGTTCTATGTGTACAAATCCTTAGAAACTTTCAAAATACATTCCTCCTGCGTCCATACATCGGTTCCAGAGGGTCTTCCACGCATCAAAAGCCGCACGGTAGTCGTTTTCCGGAATCGCCTTTGAAGCGTCGGTGCAAGCCTTCTGAATGTTTTTCACCGACCCAAAATGCTGTCCTTTCATTGGAGTTTTGAGGCGCGGAAACAGAAAAAAGTCTGGGGGAGCCACATCGGGGCTGTAGGGAGGCTGGGGAACAACGGTGATGCCTGCCTTGATGAGGTAATCGGCCACGAGGAAGCAGGTGTGCGAAGGCGCATTGTCGGGTGAAGCTTCCAGGATTTTGAGATGTCTGGGCGGACGCGATTCACCCTGCGTTTCAGCCGCTTCAGCACCTCGACGTAAAGCATTCCGGTTACGGTTGTCCCCTGCGGAACGAACTCATGATGGACCAATCCCCGGCAATCAAAAAAAGACAATCATCATTGTCTTGATCTTTGACCTGGACATCCTGGCCTCCTTGGGGCGAGGGGAGTTTGACGTGTGCCATTCCGCACTTTGCCTCTTCGTCTCCGGATCGTATTCAAAGACCCAACTTTCGTCCCCGGTAATGACGTCATCAAGGAAAGCGGGGTTGTCTTCGCAGGTGTCCAAAAGTTCTTGGCAGGTTTCGACGCGCCTCGCTTTTTGATCGTCCGTTAGCCCTTTTGGCACGAGCTTCGCGCACACCTTCCTCATTCCTAAAGACTCCGACACAATTTCTTGAACAATGGTTTTCGTAATGTCTAATGTTTCGGAAATTAAACGGACACTTAGACGACAGTCAGTGTTCAACAAGTCACGCACACGTTTCACATTGTCGTCGGAACTGGAGGTTGATGGCCGTCCAGCGCGGTTCTCGTCGTTGACATCTTCCCGACCTTCTGCGAAGGCCTTGTGCCACCGGAAAATTTGCCTGTCCGAAAGACAATCGACGCCGAAAGCCTTCTTCAACATTGGAATGGTTTCCGCAGCACTCTTCTCCAGTTTCACACAAGACTTGATCGCCATCCGTTTCTCAAGCGAACGTTGCATTTTTTCTTGCACCGGGTCACTGTAACGACTCTCAAAGAACGAGTGATGCGACCGCTACAAAGACCGGTTAGCCAACTGACGCTTGTTGGATCTTGTTGCCAGATCCCCCCACCACAATCTCAGCACGTAAAGCGTGGGCTGGCGCGTACAGTCTCGAGAAAAAATTCACTGACATTACTTTCCGGACAAACCCTGTATAATAGACCCATTAAGGTATTTAATGCTGTAAAATTTATTATTATATTATAAATTTTTATGACCCTTAACGAGGGTTGAAATATGTATAAAACCAGGTACTTGATTGAGAATATTTTAGTAGTCTATTTGACCCTAATGTGTGCAGTTGAATCTCCGTTGTTTTTGTGTAAAGTGAATTTGTTCTCGATGGAAAATTTAGTGGAATGTATGTCCTTTATTTTGGTATAAAACAACTTGTGTTTTTTTTTTGTTTAAATCAGAAAATTTTCGGTTATAGTTGGTTCTGTAAAAAATTTTACATTTTCTGCAATATTAAAGTTTCTCGAGAGCTACAATTTGATTTCCGATTTCTTCCGCGTTGATCTTTTTTTTCCATAGATTGCCTGTAACTTACTCTACTCAATTACAAAAAAAATTGCCTGCGTCTAAGTGCGTCTAATTATTTTATCCTTAATTTTAGAAACGTATGTCATACCTCGCAGAAGCCTGTTCGAGATATGGGTTAGCGAACCGGAAAAGGGCAAAAGATATATGAAGATGTATTCGTATATTTTTAATTACTTCAATCTTGCAACCCCTGATGTTAACTTAGAAAAAAATTCGTCATTTAGCCATAAATTGTCTCAAAGATGGCCAGAATGTTATAGGAAATAAGGAGAAGTTTTTAAATAAAGACAAAACATGGTTGGAAGACCTGGTTGGTTTTACCTGAATTACAACCATATATACCGGATGTTCAGAGCCAACCTGCAGCTGCCAGTTCAAGTGGTCCAGGGAGGCCAAAAAAATTATTTGAACAATCAAGTGAAAAGACCAAAAGACCAAAAATAACCCTGTTCAGAGACAAGCACTAGTAAAGAATTGATTTATGCGGCTCAAGCAAGTTTACAGTCTGAGGGTAACCGTGATGCAGCAACATTGCTAAAAGAAATGGTATCTACTTCTCCGAAACGTGCTACACGTATCAAGAAGTCTTTTCACTCCCCTGATACTACAGGGCGAAAGCTAAATAATGAAGAAGCACTTATTTAGACGGGAAAATGACCAAAAGATCGTATATTGCTGTGCAACAACGCCTAAGAAGTATTGGCTCCAAGGTATGTCCATCATATCCTTTCCTGATTGAAGCCAAGGAAAGCAAAGTGCTATCCGGAACATGTCGTAGTTACAGAAACAGCTGCTGAAGTGGACATACTACGAGACGGATTTGTGAAGTGCAACGGGTCGTGTTAGAGCAGAATGAAGCTGAATTAAACGATGTTGAAATAATTTTTAAATGGGGTTCCGATGGGAGTTCTGATAGTGATTAGATAACTTTATTTAATATTCCAATTATTTTTATTAAACATTTGTAGTTATAGAGCTATTTGTCTCATTTTATGGAACTTTGTACTTTTTATTATGTATTGATTTTTTATTTATTTATTTATGTGCTGTATATGACACAGTAATTACCTTAAACTTTCAAAATAAATGATATTTTATCAAAATAAACACGTTTTTTTGTTTAAATAATTTTGTCCTTCTAGAATCGCAAAATTGACCACTGTGCGCCGTTAACTTTTAAAGGACGGGCATTTATATTTATATTTATATTTTATATTTATTTTATATTTATTTATTTATCCCGTAAGACCATATCTTAGGTATAGGACACGTCAACATAATGTATACAAAACATGAGTTAAAATACATATAAATTAAAGTTACAGATAATTATAAATGATAAGATTACACAAGTAAAATTATACAAAAGAATTATAGTAGAAATATTTATATACTAAAATAAATAAAATAAGTAAAATAAGTAAAGTAGTTATATATATATAACCTTTTGTTAGAATTCATCATCGTAGGCAAATCTAAGGTGTATTACAATTATCAAAATATTCTTGAATAGAGTATGCACATATACTCAAAAGATATTCTTTAACATTTGTCTTAAAAGCAAGGACAGTTTTTAAATGTTTATATGCTAATGGCAGATTATTATACAACTTCAGTCCCAAGACACTGGGGGCCTTTGAAGATATATTCAAACGTCTACGAGGAATATGAAAATTACTTTTATTGCGTGTATTATGGTAATGTATCAACTCATTTTTGTCAAAGTCTTGTTGATTCTTGTAAACATACAGTAGCAGTTCTAAAATGTACACACTTGGTACAGGAAGGATTTTATAACTTTAAAAAGGTTACGACATGAATGAGTTGGTGGTACCCCCATCATACATCTTATAATGCGCTTTTGTGCTACGAAAACGTCATGTGCATAAGAGGATCCTCCCCATATAGTGATGCCATAGGTTAGTCTAGAATGTATTTGTCCAAAATAAAATAATAATAAACCAGGTATATCCAAAACTTTCTTTAAGGTTCTGATTTGAAAACATTTAGAGTATAGGTTACTAGTGAGTCTACTACAATGGTTTTTGAATGTGAGTGTGTTATCAAAATCTATACCCAGAAATGTTGTGAGGTCACTTTTTTCAACACGAATATTTGGGGCTTGTGATCCCTCTAAGTGAATGCATAAAAACAGTATCTTATATCGCAGATTGACCATGGGTAAAGTGTTGATCATAGGTCAATCCAGCATACTGGACACAGTGTGCTTGAAGGTGGAAAAATTATAATGAGAATGAGTCCAAAATTTGCGGTTTGCGCAGGCTGATTCTAGACTAAAAGTAGATTCAAAATTTATAAAATTTAAATTCGTAGCTGATCCCTTTCGCGTTTTATCCACATTTTTGGATTTTAACCCTCTGCAATACAGTAAGTCGTATACATCAACTTTTTCTTGGAGCATTTAGCACTTTTAACAATAAAACTATCGTAGATAAGTTTATTATATCTTATAAATACAGTTCTATAATTAAAAACACTTACTCGACAATATTCTATTACTAAAAATTAAAATTCATTTGTTATCAAACACTTGGAAATGATCACAATCCAAAAATTGTTTTTTTCTCGTACAAACATAAATTTTCAACTTATTTTTTAAGAAAGTATAAAAGCTCATTATAAATCTCGCTTTGAATTTAGTCAAATTTAAAATGTAATTTTAAAATCATAAATTATTTTTATTTGAAAAAAAATTGAATATTTTAAACCACTTTTAGTTTTAAGGGTTAACCTTTTTTTTTTATTTTATTTTTTTGTTTTTTTTAGGGTTAACGAGGAGGTTAAATTTGAGTTGTAAGAACGAAAATTCAGTAACTGCTTTTGTAATCTTGGTCCATAAGACTCATTATGAACATTATTTATTTTTACAGGATTCCCAGGTTTTTAAAAAATTTGCGATGAACAGCTTCGCCACTTTGTTCTGACCAAAACCCTAAACCGAAACCATTTTCTATATATTGCAAACTTTCCTTTACATGTGCAAGAATTACATGAATTTTTAAAGTCTCCGAAAGATTTTCAATGCTTCCTAATGCTTGGCCCAGTTCCTGTGGCGAAGTGGCGAAGTTGTTCATCGCAAATTTTTAAAAACCTGGGAATCCTATAAAATAAATAATGTTCATGATGAGTCTTATGGACCAAGAGATTGCAAACAGCACTAACTGAATTTTCGTCCTTACACCTCTAATTTAATTTATTATTGTCTCATTACTTATTTGAACGTGTAATATATTTGAATACTTAAAAATACAAAAAAAAACACAATTTAAAAAAAATACAAATAATACAAAAAAACATGGGGTTATATCACCACTACGTTCTCGTCGTTAACCCTGGGGGTAAGCTAAAAGTGGTTTAAAATTAATTTTTTTCAAATAAAAATAATTTATGATTTTAAGATAAGATTACATTTTAAATTTGACTAAATTCAAAGCGAGATTTATTATGAGCTTTTATACTTTCTTAAAAATAAGTTGAAAATTTATGTTTGTACGAGAAAATACAATTTTTTGGATTTTGATAATTTCCAAGTGTTTTATAACAAATGAATTTTAATTTTTAGTAATGGAATATTGTCGAGTAAGTTTTTTTAATTCAAGAACTGTATTTACAAGATATAATAAACTTATTTATGATTTTTAATTCTAAATGAGTTTTAATTCTAAAAGTGCTAAATGCTCGAAGAAAAAGTTGATGTATACGACTTACTGTATTGCAAAGGGTTAAAATCTAAAAATATGGATAAAATGCGAAAGGGATCAGCTACGATTTTATATTTTATAAATTTTGAATCTACTTTTAATCTAGAATCAGCCTGCGAAAACCGATTTTGGACTCATTTTCATTGTAATTTTTCCACCTTCAAGCACACTGTGCCGTATTGCCGCCGTTAACTTTTAGAGGACGAGCATTTGGGGCTTGTAATCCCTCTAAGTGAATGCATAAAAACAGTATCTTATATCGCAGATTGACCATGGGTAAAGTGTTGATCATAGGTCAATCCAGCATACTGGAGTTCGCGTCTGGAATTGTAAAGCTGATGTTAAATTTTTCCACTTTGAAAAAATTCAATTACTTGCCTTAGAAACGACTGAAAAAATAGAAAAAAATTGTCCTTGTGAATTTTGACATCGCTCTTTGTGGCGACGCACCGTGGGTTAGAATAAAATCTGAAAAATTTAATATCTCCTCGAACATGTAATTATCGGAAAAGGTACTTATTATGATCAAAATTAGAGCACTGATTTTCTGCTTATATAATTTGAACCAAATATCCTTACCAAAAAAAAAAAAAAAAAATAGGTGGAGAAAAAGTAAAATTTTCTTAAAAAGCTACATATTTTGATTCGAATAAGATCATTTATATTTTTCAATAATAAGATTTTAATCTAACTCCCTGAAGAAATGGAGGGCCAAAAGTAAGAACTTTTTGGAACCTACAATTGCACGCAACGTGTCTTTAGTTAAGTTACATTAGGTTACTAAAATTATTTTATGTTAAAAATTGATCGCAGAGAACCTCAGTTAGGTTGGATTAGGTTAACTAGTATAAAATAAAAAAAATATATATTTCACGGAACATTGAGACACTATATTTCTCCTTCTACTGGTCAACAGTGTACACCAGGGATATACATTTCCCCCTTGGTTGGGAATTACTATTGTATCGGGGATGAACATCTGCTTTGACGCAGGTATAGTTAGAATTGCCCCGAGAACGCTCTATTGGACGCGCTTTTCTATTTTTGCATTTTTCACTGAAATAAGCCGTTTCAAGCAGCCAATTTTTATGAATTTCCTATTCCACTAATATTTCCCACATGTTAAATTGTGAATTAGTGTTAGAACGCTGTAGATTCAAACTATTTTCCTACTTTTCTTTTGCTACCTTAACATGCGCGTTTGTATTATAAGCGCAGAGTTAACATTTATTTTCCATAATAAGAAATACAAAAATTTGAATTTCAATGCCTAGATAATATTTTACATCCCTTCACGAGTAGCCTCTATTTTTTAAAATTCGGAAATACACCTTGTGGTAACAAAAATTCACAACACACGAACGTTATTTCGTCCCGAGTATTTCGGGATCGATTCTCGTACCGTTACGCACTCGAAGGTGGCCAACTTCCTATTGAAGTAGAAGGGCAGGTATAAAACCTAGGTAGCTGTCGTTTCAGTATTACACGCAGGAAACCCTGCTTCACAAAACTATGTGAATTAAAACAGAATATAACGAACTTGGTTTTTCGATTTTTGGCCAGGATTTTCCAATTCTAACCCACTGTGCGACGCCTATGGATTTTTAATATTATCTTCGTAGGCTCTTACATTAGCTCTCCTTGAAACGACGGCCTCATTTTTAATTTTCTTTTGGCAAAGCTTTACGGCTTTATAAAAACTTAATTGGTTGAAATTACTTTTCTTCTTATTAATGTGTAATGAGATTAGCATTTTCGTTATAAGCAAACTTGTTGTACCTACATAATTTCAAGTTGAAATGCCTTGGAACCCGGTTATTGCATAATGGTCCCCAACTATGATATAATAGGTAGGTATTAAAAAAAGTTTTTCATTTCTTTATTTTATTATGATAGTGACAAAACAAATCAGACAATTGAGATTAAAATACTCTTTCCAAAATCTACTGAATCAAAAATAAAAGTAGAATGTTGAACACGTTAGGTACCACCATGTCAATGTACCAATAAGATGTTTTTCTCCAATCCATTTGTTATTTAATTAATAAGCCTTTTACTTAGGTCAGGTAATCACCCCTAAAATATAATGTGGGTCTCATGTCTTCTTACGAATATCGCCACTGTTTAACAGTAAGTTTTATGACAATGTTACAAATACCTTTTCCAAACAACTAAAGAAATGAATAAATATAAATTTATATTAATTTTTGGTTTGTTGGATCTTAGGTCCGGGAATAAACAACAACTATGTGATTTTTGCCAATGTTTCGGAGATTTATTTCTCCTTCTTCAGGGCTTAATCAATCTTGTTATTACTGTCATATAAGGTGGTGAGTTATGAACATTGGCAGTTCTATCTGTATACATACATGATGGTACAAAAGTATCAAATAATGGTTTTAACTTTGTTATTTGCAAAAGTTAAAAAAAGTTCAATATAAAAGTTAGTTTTTTCATTACCCATATTCTTTTTTTTCGTTATGAAAAAAAACATATTTTCTCTATTCAGTCACAAAATTTTGCAATTTTTAAAAAGAAAATAAGCGAGAAAAAAATTATTTATTACGATTCACTCGTCACCTCTAATAAAGGAAAAAGTCATGCAGTTTTAAAACAGAAATATTACTTTTGCTAAAGAATGCCATGTAAATTTGACATTTAAATTAATACAAACAAAGAATAAATAATTATTGTCGGTTTAAAGCAAAGTTTCTGTTTGGCATTCTTTCAAATTATTAAATTTGAAGACGTGGCACATTTGAGTGAGAGACAACGTATTGAAATATTAATGATTTATGGGTACGGAAATAGGAAGTGGACTTAAAGCGAAGTGTGTACTGTATTCAACGGAATTTACCCAGATACTCCTGTATCTCAAGGAACAGTCTGTCAACTAATTATAAAATTTCGAGAAACTGGTAACGTTAAAGACGTGAAAAGAACTGGCAGACCAAAATCGGCAAAAAGTGAGGAAAAAGCGTTAAATGTTCTGTTGACAATTGAAGAAACGCCACAAGTATCAACGAGGGAAGTCGCAGACAATTTAGAAATTAGCCATGTTTCTGTGCTTAGAATTTAAAAAAAAAAATCATCAGATGGATTGTCTATGTACTGATGAGTACACGATGGAACGATGTAATGCAGATGATAATTTTGCTTATTAAATATTGTATTCTCAGATGAAGCGACCTTTATGCTAAACGGCACATTAAATCGACATAATTGTCGGTATTGGGCGAGAGCGAACTCACACTGGGTGCAAGAAGCACACACACAATATCCGCAAAAGTAAATGTGTGGGCAGGCATTATAAGAGAACATATCATAGGCCCATTTTTCCCTTGATGAAACCCTTACCGCTGATCGATATCTTCAATTGCTACAAACTCAGGTCATACTTGCGATCACAGCCTTATTCCCGGGTGAAAATGGAGGTATTGGCAATATAATTTTCTTCCAACAGGATGGAGCTCCTCCACATTTTGCGGTACATGTTAGAGAGTACTTAAATCATGTTTTTCGAAACAGGTGGATCGACAGAAGAGGATCTATTGAGTGGCCTGCCAGATCTCCGGATTTGACGCCCTTAGATTTTTTCCTGTGGGGTCGTGTTAAAAATAGTGTGTTCAAACAAAGACCTCGTAATTTGGAGGACTTAAAGGTGCGAATAACTGCTGAAATGCGCAGAATACCTGCAGAGGTGTTACACATAGCTACTACAGTAGAATTTAAATACCATTTAGGTCATTCTTGGCCGTCAACGGAGCTCAGTTTGAACATCTGATTTAGTATTGCTGTTTTTTTTAATATTTAGTCTACCTTTGTTATCCTTTAAATTTAATATGATCTAAACAGTTTTGTGAAATTAATTAATTATTTGTGAGTGAATAGTACAGAAACATTTTTTTTTCGAAAATTGCAAAATGTTGTGACTGAATAGAGAAAAATATGCTTTTTTCATAACGAAAAAAAAAAAAGAATTGGTGCCATTTAAAAAAATGGTTGTTATAGGAACAAAAAAAAGAAGATGTCAACAAACTAGAAAACTTAAAACATACATGGTGATGACCAAAATAACTTTTATATCGAACTTTTTTTTTTGCAAATAACAAAGTTAAAACCATTATTTGATACTTTTGTACCACCCGGTATGTAACAAATGTAAAAAGACGAAAACAAAGAACTATCTACAGGACAACACGCTTTAAAAATTGAATCAATTTTGACTTAATCAAACGTTGATTAAGCTCTGAAGAATGAGAAATAAATCTCCGAAACGTTGGCAAAAATCAAATAGTTGTTGTCTATTCCCGGACCTAAAATCCAGCAAACCAAAAATTAATAAAGAAGAAGGTCGCCAAATTCTCCACGGATATCAATTTATATTTTGTATTGTTTTTGACTTGTTTCTTGATTATCTAGTTCTTGACTGTCTACTCCTAATTTAATTATGAAATTATTGGACATATTCCAAATTCTTTTATTTTTTCCATTAATCAGCATTCTGATTGGTATTTTATATGTGACGTGAACATTGTATTGGTATTTTTCCTGGAAGTAAAACTTTTTTCTAATAATAAAACAATAGAAGTAAGTAAAACTAATAGTATTGGTTCGGTAGAAACCGACAGGGGCGGATCTACAGGGGCTACTACGGGGGCCGAGCTGATTTGTAAGCCCGATTTAGTAATTAATAGTGAATATATAGACACATTAGTACCTCAAATTTGAATTCTATTTTCTGAGCCTCCTCTATTTTTTAAGTCCTACATCCGCCACTGGAAATCGTCAGCATTAATTCACAGAAGGAGGGAGAAGTAATGGAATAAAACACCAACTGAAATTAATAGTTATGTATTTAAAATCGTTAAATTGTACATTTTCATACAGTAATATAACATTTATAAACTTTATGTTAGCTTTGGCTTGTTTGCACTACATTTAGTATGTTGCAAACTGAGTCTCTAATATGGTATGGTTATCATTGTACGTTTAATCAAAAAACGACCCATTTTGTAAAATACTTTTTTTAGCAATTGTAGTTTTATCTTAAAGCAAAGTGAAAACTTTTGTAAGATAGATCTCTTACATGTCAATAATTAAAAAAAAAGTTTACGAAACTTTCTGTTATTATTTCTATATTCGTAATTTAGAATATTAAGATAACTAAAGAATGATGAGTAAACATCGTTGAAATTATTCAGTAGGTATATAGAGTGATTGACTGAAATGATTCAATAAAAGTATTAGAGCTTCTAGAAATGATAAAAAAAAGAAACAAAAATTTGGGTTTAAGCTAATAAGGTCTATAGTAAACTTGACAAAGTTTCTAAATTTTCAATTGTTATTATTAAAACTGATATTGTAACTGGGCTGTGACTAGGTAAGTAATTAAAAATGTACCTATTGACATCTGTGAAATACATGTACGAGTTAAGTATGTATAAATACTTACAATTTTTGAAATACTCGTACATGTAGGTACAAAGAAAAAAATGCATATTAACAAGACGTTTTAAATAAAAAGACAGGGTAATGTAGGTATCTAAAACTTGAAGATGACATAAACTATATTGCTGTTAAATTAGCACAATCATTTCCATAACACGCTACTGGAAAAAAACGATTATAATGAAAATATAAGGTGGATGTTATCTGGAGGTATATTTACATAAAAAATATTAAATATGAGTTTAAATAATGAATTAATTGAGTTTGGATGGTTTGAAGGTATGCTAAATGGTAGTTCTATTTAAACACCCTATACGTAATTGAGAAATAATAAAACGATTGTTGCAAAGCGTTAGGATTGTACTGACCACAGTATAAATACCGATAGTATATTTAGATAGTTAAAATGTTATGGTGTAAGGAACAAAATTTCTCGAACAAAAAGAAAACTAAAGAACTCAAAAACGGTAAAAGGCAGGTATAGGGAAACACGATGAAACTCTACCTGAAATAAGGCGTATAATCGAAATATGCAATAAGACAATCCACCATTACATTTAAAATAAGGAAGTTGATGCAGCCATCTTGAAAATATTTTCAGGTACATCATAAATATCTT
The DNA here is from genome assembly GCA_029963805.1 of Aromia moschata. Classification (NCBI taxonomy): domain Eukaryota; kingdom Metazoa; phylum Arthropoda; class Insecta; order Coleoptera; family Cerambycidae; genus Aromia; species Aromia moschata. The sequence continues at coordinate 14,507 of JAPWTK010000563.1, forward strand.
ATTATTAGCTTAAATCAAAATTTTCAACAATCGCTAGTTTCTACAAGCCCTTGTACTTGTTTTAATGAACGGTTTCGATCACCATGTATAAGGAAATAACCTCTTGAGACTCAGTCGCATATTATTACGATAATAATTATTTACACATGTTTAATTACGTTCATCACACCCCCTCATCTATACTCCCACCCTTCCTTTATTCCACTCTATCCTCGGCGGTTCGGGTGAGGTCTCACGTGTCTGTACTCGAGCTGTTTGTATCTTGAATGTCGGGGTGAGAATCGTCGAGTAGGAGCTGTTGTTGTTTCAAGACCGCAAGTCGTTGATGGGTTAATTCCAGGTGGTGTTTGCGCCATTTGATGCGCCTATTCTGAAACCACACTTTCACCTACAAAGATGAAAATCGTATTACGACTCGGCTGACGGCTGATAGTAAACGCTTAGGGGAAAGTGGGGTAACACAACGAACGGGGCAAGATAACAAACTTGTTTTTTAAAACCGTTAAATAAAATATATTTTATAACTAAAGCTTTCTGGACCTATCAACTTTAGAGTTGTAAGGTATGTTAAGAAATGGCGCTGATATTTACAGGGCGCGACAGAACCAATTAAGCAGTTTCGAGGTATAGCTGTTCTGCTCGAAGGCATGCTAGAGATCGTCTCCAGCAGTGTATTGCTGTTGATGGCCGCCATCTTAAGGACATTATTTTCAAAACTAAGTGAATATAAAATGGTGTGCACTACTAACTGCGAAAATAAAAACATTGTGTCTCTATAAACCCCGATTTCTTTTTTATGACTCCTCAAAACTACTTAACTAGTTCTGCAGCACCCTGTATTACGTCAGCTGTTATCGTGAATATCAAATAATAGTGTCGATTGTTGTAAAACATCCTTTATAAAATTTTATTGTAAAAAAGGCAAAATTTAATATAAACGATAATGCATGTTATTAGTAGATTTATAGAAGTGAATGATCTACCACGTATCACATGATGTGTGGTAAATTACACTGGTCAATAAATCAATAATTCAGAAATTTACTGGGACTAGGGAAGAATAGGTCCTGGGCGAATTTTTTGGGTCGCTAAATCCCATTTTGGAGTCCGTTTTGTCCCATCAGACCAGGGTTTCCTGTGAATTTTGAGTAAAAATGGCCCAAAAAATAACATAGGTAAAAAAATAATCGTTAGGAAGAATTTCCTAAAGATTTTATTAAAACCCGATTTTATTATTAAAAATAAAATTTCTCGCATTAGCTTCCTGTTATGATCATTTTGAGCCACAATTTCAGAAAAAAAAATCGATTTTATGTCAGTTGATATTAAAATAAACACCATGTACAAAAATCTGATATTTCTTGCATGGAACACTTGGACTGAGCTTGGACAATCACGAATAAAATTTTGTTATCCTAAATTCAGTATCAAAGCTACCGCGATTCATTTAGTTATGAGATGTTTTCTCAGAAAATACATTTTCAGTAATAACCTGGCAACGCTGCTGAAAAAAAATTATATATTCGAATACAGCTTTTTAAGCACTATAGCCTGATGTAACAATATACAGGGCATCCTATTTAAAATATCAAAGTGATGTAGTGGTAGCCTCATACAGAATATCCTGTATATTTGCAAATATTTTTATATACTCGTAATGTAATTATATATGCAAAGACTGTTACTACGTTGTCAATTACAGAGATATGACACTTCTTTAAAAATGCATAATTTTTTTACGAAAGCTTTTAGAAAACTATATTGAAAAAAAAAACTATATTGTTGAAAGTTGAACAAAAACTCGACATACAGATGGAATTATTCAAAACTTTCCCACTTTAACTTGATAATAATAAGGTTTCTATACTTTACTTTTTATACAGAATAGAAACCGATACATGTCATCAAATACGTGTTTAAGTTTTAGAGCACGCTGATGCCAGATTGTTATAAAATTATTCAGTTTTTAGAAATTATTATTAATGCAATTAATGTTATGTATTAATGTTATGTAAGGTTAATGTATGAATGGATTATTTGTGTTTGTTTATTGTTAAACAACTTAATTTTTCAACAATAAAAATAGAAATGATTTAAAAAAAAATTGTATTTTAAAAGGCTTGGTAGGTGTATAATTATGGAACTATAAAAAAAGAGCAGCAAAAATTGGTAGTAAAAGTTAGTAAAGATGTTTTTTTTTTCATGAGAGAAAAATTAGTTAAAAAAGGTACACAAAGTTTTTGGAATTTTTTAAAAAATCAAAAAATTTTTTCGCAAACACCATTCGGCTATAAATAGCACAGTGTTGTTTTTGTACATAAATATCAATTATTATAAATATTATGAATAACACTTGTAATCAATGCTACAGTATTTGTAACCCTCTTGATAGTATTATGCTTTCTGGATGATTTTAAAAGTTCATAGGTTTTGCTTTTTATGAAAATAATATATTGGACTATAATATTAATTAATATTTTAATTTTATATTTAAATTACCTTTCTACAAGATGTTAAAGACTGTAATGGATCATTATTGTCTCATTATTGTTCAAAATAGTGTTTCAAAGATGCTACTAACTCTTGGCAACAGCTGTTTAACTGTTTTGGCATTTCGCAAACGGTCTGCAAAAGTCTGACAACTATAACACTTTGAGTGTTCTAAAAATAACAGTTTTCCAATGCAAGATATATGTTTGAAGCTCAAGAAAGACACAAACCACTATTAAGCAAATGTCAAATAATACACCACGACAACTTCCGATCTGCTGCCAACTGCATAACAACAAATATCAAGCGCTAAGTTGAAAATCAATAAAACAATCCATTATAGTTTTTTTTCAACATAACAAAATAAATATAATTTTTGATTTCAATATAATTGAGTGGTGGTATCACTCCACTAATTTAATAGCGTCATCGGTGATGGGCATCGGTTTTTAGTTTGTACAAAGTAAAGTCTTTAAAATTGACAGTGCAATATACTTTTCGGAAGAAAACCCTTGCTACAAAAACTCCAACCGAATGAAACAAGGAAAACATTAGGTATTATTGAAAAAAAAGTTACGAAAATACTCCAAAGCTTTTAATGACTATAACAGAGTGAAAATTAAAACAATTATTTTAAAATTGTAAATAGTATACACATCGAAGTTTAATAAAAACTTTCTTGAATAAAAACATATCGTTTTTCTTAGGTGCACGTGCGTACATATGTATGAAAACAGATTCGTTCTGTTTTCATTGCGTTATTAATATATTACATCCAATAAGGATGTCTTATTTTATTTATCTTCATCATTTCTAATTCTAAAAGTGACTGAATATGAAATGGAATATAACTAGAATATAATACATACCTATTGTACTTATGTATGTATATAAAAACTTACATCGTTGTATACGGTTTTACAAAAGTGTAATGTAATAGGTATCCAAACTAACTTACTTGTGCTTCAGTGAGCTGTAATGTGTGAGCTAAATAAAGTCTTTCGGGTCCCACCATATATTGTTGTCTCTCGAATTCCGCTTCCAAACGCTCCAGCTGCTCTGGGGTGAAAATCGTTCTCACTCGTTTACTTTTACAACTCTTTTTATTTTGTAGTACATTCGACGACATGTGTTTCAGAGATCCCCTCGCTGAAAAAAATTGAAATAAGCTCATGTTGTTAACATATTATTTACCATGAAAATTATGTAATTCCGTTTAAATACATAATGGTTATTTAAAATATATGATAAATGCGTGGAGCAGATTATATTACATTAGTTATATTTCAAACTGTTTTATAAAAATTATTAATATCATTTACAACTTACGTTTCCCTACCATAAAATTTACAAATGAAATGGAACACAATGAACAGCTACCATTTTTAGATGTAATAGTTATTAGAAATAGTGAAAATAAGTTAGAATTTGATGTATATAGGAAAGAAACCGCGACTCTTAGATATATTCCCAACGATTCACACCACCCTTTTCAACATAAAATGGCAAGTTTTAATTTTCTTATTCACCGTTTGTTAAATTCCCCCTCAGTAAAGTGAGGTTTGAACATGAGAAATAATTAATTAAGAATATAGCTAAGAATAACGGTTACTCAGTCCATTTAATAGATGAGTTAATAAGGAAGCATAAATTTAAGAGAACCCTGTACAATTCCACGACTTTTCGTAGAGATACTGACAATTCGAAATTTGCTATATGAACCATATATTCACTCGCGGACTAGATAAAATTTTTAAAAATACTAATATCAATTTGGTTTATAATTCCCAAAGACAAAATCGACAATAACGAAAAGTCAGGAATATACGAAATAAGTTGTAAATATTGTGATCAAAAGTATATTGGGCAAACAAAAAAGATCTATTTTGACTAGATTTAAAGAACACATGGCTCATTTGAAATACGGCAGAACAGAAAAATCTTGTGTTGTCCAACACGCTTTTTACAACAACCATAGGATAGACATAAATAATTTAAAATTAATTAGAAATGTAACAAACAGTAGACAGTTGGATGCTTTTGAAAGTTTAGAAATCATTAAGTGTAACAGTAGTATGAATAAGGACAATGGTCCGATACCCACCAGTCCACTGTTTGCTCTGATAAACAAAGACAGTTACGGTTCAGTGAACCGTGGCACCAAATTTAGTATAAATAGTGCAAGTGTGTAGTAGCCTACACACTTGCACTATTTACTATACCGTAGCGAGCGTTCCGTTGTTCCATTAATATTAGCCCGACGCGACACGGTAGAACACCGAGTTTAAAATAATTTAATGTGTCGTGAGTGGCTGACTAATAAACGTGTGTACATACGCATTTGATACTGTGTACGTATTTCTGTTAAAGTGCGTGTAGTGTATTTACATATTATCTGATTTTGTGTCGATTTCTGCAATAATGGCACAATCGTTACCATTTGTGAATAGACTGAAAAAGATGATTACAAATTCCGACGATTGTAGGAAAGAGGGATCACATATTTTATGTATTCCTTGCAATCGTCGATATATAGTATATTTCATAGACGCCGAGAGTGTGAAAGACATTTAGATTAGGAATATCCATCAACAAAATATACTGGTACTCTTAGAAAAGAGGAATTTTGGTTTGATTTGTGCATAATGCTTTGTGCATGTAGTCTTTCGTGGAATGTGGTCGACAATATTTACTTTAGACGTTTTTTTTGCCAAATATGTGTCCGATTTGCCAATGTCTAGTAGCCATACATTGTGTAAAACATATTTACAGAAGACATATCAACTATACGAAATTCGTGAAAATAATGTGCGGGGTGTGTCGTCCTCTATCCAAGTGAACTATTTTAAATTTGCACCTTTAACTTCAGTAGATGTGGAACGATAATTTTCCTTCTACAACCATACGTACAAGCCAAATCGCTCACGTTTAACGAGAAGAAATGCAGAAAGACTACTGGTTGTGGCAACGTACGCTCAAGCAATGCAGACAGTCGTAGTTTCTGAATGACACAAGCGATAGGTATGTACATTTTTACTCCTGTCTGTTTGGTCTGTCATATGTCCTTCCGTCAATGACATGATGGATTATGAGTCCGACTCTGCGTTGTAGCATACTTTCCGGACCATAATAAACATACCCAATATGCTATACTAAAAAACATAGGCGCAAAAAGAAAATACCATACAGTGTGATCGGCAAGTCGCGTTCATTAAAAGTTTAAGGACTTCTGGTCGGAATCTAATTCTGAAAATTGGAACCAAAAAGTAGCAGGACATATCCAGTTCAATGAAAACATTTTCAAATATACATATGTTTCCAGTTGTACCGGAAGTTGGCGTCAAGTTTCTTATTTTAAGTGGAACACATTTTGGCGTATTTTATTGAATTTTTGGACTTCACGTGAAATTTTAGATTAACTTGATGACCATTTTCGATGTTTTGAATTCTTTAAAAAAACAATGTCACATTTAATTCGTCACACCTTGATTAATTATAAATATATTAGAAAGAGATTTTAACATATCAGATTGAGATTTTGAGAACAAATTAAGGGAGGTTAGTGTTAACTAAGGCAGTTCAGAAAGATTCACAATTATTAAGCAATACATGGCGAATTAAATGTGACATTTATTTTTCCAGAAATTAAAAAAAAAAACGAAACAACTCGAAACCCAAAAATTCTATAAAAAAGACTATATCCCATTTAAAACAAGCCGCACTTAATACGAGGAAAATACCCTGTACCGGGTGGGCAAATTTCGATGTTTTTATAGGGTATCTCGGTAACTGTAAGGGCTATGGAAAAATGAACCCACCTTTCCCGACCTCTTTTTTCGAGATAAATTCATTGGTGAAAACCAGAATTTGCTATATCTTTTCGTTTTCGAGTTGTAAACGAAAATTGATTTTTTTTGAGTTTTCGATTGGTGTCGATAACTCGGTTGTTTGTATAATTAGAAGAAATCTGTTTGCACGTTCTACAGGCACTTTTTTTAAGTAGAATAGGATTTCCTTAACAGATTTTTTATATCTTGTGTAGTTTTCGAGTTATGGCATAAACTTCTATTTTTTTTAATGGAAACCATAGTTGGCTATGATTTAGCTAAAAAGAGGATTTTTTTCTCTTTACAACGATATATAGTTTGTGGGTTTATATATAGTTTGTGGGGTGTGGGTGTGTGGGTTTGTGGGTTGTGTAGTTAAAAATTTTAATTTTTTGTATAGGTATACTTACTTTGTTTTTTCTTTGCAGGAAGAGTAAGTTTCTATAGTAACACATTGTTACAACAATGTTTTAATAATAACTGTTGCTATGGAAATTTACTCCTGCGAAAAGTAACATAAATACATAGTAACAGTCGTATATAATGAATGGTATATTAAACTTAAATAACTAATTATGACATATTAGTGACTAATTAATAATTAATTATAACATATTCATAACAAGAAAGTTTAACACACTTAACAATCAAATTTGTAACAAATAATGTATGTAAAAAATACGATACAATATATTTTACAAAAACAAAACTAGACAGATTAAAAAAAAATACGAGCATGATTATTTACCTAAAGTTTTCAAATTGTCGTCCGTTGTTTGCGATGCACAGTTCACATCGCTTTGAAACACTTTTTGTTGCATTATAGATGTGAATATTTGAAACGGAATTCAGACAGTCTATAAGATTTTCTCTCAGTTGAACCAGTGTATTATTTGTCTTTTTTGTATAAATTGTCTTTAATGGTTCCCCAAAAAAAAGAAATCTAACGGTGAGAGATCTGGCGACCGAGGAGGCCACTTTACTGGCCCATTGTTCCCTATCCATTTCTCCCCAAAATTAGTATTTAATAATTCCGAGATTAAATTAGTATTATGGGGTGGTGCCCCGTCTTGTTGAAAAAATACATGTCGTCTTTCGTTAAGTGGCAAGTTGTCTAAAAATTATTCTACTATGTGGTAGTTTATCATATTGTAATACCGTTGACCATTTAAATTGTCATCATAAAGTTGGTAAGCTAAAATGCGGTTATTATATAGGGCACACCATACACTAAATCCGAAACGTCCTTGATTTTGAACATCAACAGTCTGATGAGGATTATCTTCAGACCAATAATGTTTGTTGTGTCGGTTGAAAATTCCGGCACTACTTACGTAACTTTTCATCTGTCCAAATGATATTTTTAAAAAATAATTGGTCTTGCTCAATTTGTTGTAGGTACCAATTGCAGAAATCCAGTCGGCGTTCAGGATCAGTTGGAAGGAGCTGTTGTTGTTTCCTTATTGTATAAGGTCTAAATTTGTGTTTTTTTAAAACTGAAAGTGCTCTTCGTCGCGATATACCAGACTCTGCTTCAATTTGCCTACTTGAAATTGAAGGATTTACGACTACCATACCAACAACATTTATGGCAACATCCTCAGCATCTTGAATACGATAATTTTTTGGTCTTGGTTTATTAAATCCTCCGTATTCAACGAGGTTTTCTTTTAGTCTACCAAAGATGGACATATTAGGTTGTCTCCTTTCAGGGTAGCGATTAAAATATGCTTCCGATGCAGCTTCAGAATTATATCCATTTTGAATAAAACACTCTAGCATATTAAACTTTTCGTAATTTTGATACGCCATCGCGCCTTGTCAATTTCTTTAATCGAAACTTTAAAACTATAATGCAAGCAAAAACCAAACATAAACAATTAATCAAACAGTAATGTGTAACTGTGTATTTACATCCCAATATCCAACTGTTCTGTTTTCAAAATGACAGGCGCCTACTGTGCAAAATCATTGAAATTACTATACTGTCCTTTATTAGAAAACATATGTTTTTAACTGTTTCCGCATAAACACTCATCATAGACCCCACAAACTATATATCGTTGTAAAGAGAAAAAAATCCTCTTTTTAGCTAAATCATAGCCAACTATGGTTTCCATTAAAAAAAATAGAAGTTTATGCCATAACTCGAAAACTACACAAGATATAAAAAATCTGTTAAGGAAATCCTATTCTACTTAAAAAAAGTGCCTGTAGAACGTGCAAACCGATTTCTTCTAATTATACAAACAACCGAGTTATCGACACCAATCGAAAACTCAAAAAAATCAATTTTCGTTTACAACTCGAAAACGAAAAGATATAGCAAATTCTGGTTTTCACCAATGAATTTATCTCGAAAAAAAGAGGTCGGGAAAGGTGGGTTCATTTTTTCCATAGCCCTTACAGTTACCGAGATACCCTATAAAAACATCGAAATTTGCCCACCCGGTACATATCTCGTACTGACATTTTAAAAGTTAATTTGTTTCATTCTAGATACAAAAAACTATTTTTTAACTTGTGGTACTTACCAGTTGGTCTCGAGGAAGGACACCCGTGCCCAAGAGGGTAATGGCCTGTCACAGAACCATGCCTGTGCACCGGAAGCTGCAACCTGCTGCAACCCGACACCAGGCTTCTGTCCGTTCCTCCTGGGTGCACTGAAAGGTTGACTACGCTCAGGTCAGATCCGGCATTGCCTACAATAAAAATCGTTTATTATTCAGTGGTGTTAAATTATTTTTTAACAATTTAATTTGGTATCGTATTGAAAAGAAATATATATATCTAATGATTTAATAACTCTTGTATATTATTGTCTGTTCAATCATGTGATATGGTGACATTTGTTTTTTTACTGACATTTTGTTGAGAACAGTCTAGATGTCTATGACACGATATCAAAAATCTTTCGAAACTTAGCGGGCTGTGAAATCGAAAAACAACTAGTAAGATATTATCAACACCGTTATTTTTTTGAAGCCCTGTTCATTCCTGCTACTAATAAGTCTGTTTTTTTATTTTAAGAAAAAATTGGAAAAACATTTCACAATATTTTAAAAACTAAGATTTTTACTTTAACTGGTAGTATTATAAATATAAAATTAAAAAAAAAAAAAAACATTTGTAAAGATACATCCAAAAGAACGTCAAATATGGCCATGGACGAGAGAGATAGAAATAGCGATCATGTCGAAGCTTATTGGTTATGTCAAACTTTTGACAAGTGACTGTCACAATTGTAAAATAAATAATGGCTGTTATACCGGGTGTAACAAGATCATGGCACACCCCTTTTTCCTCCTTTAGTTTTCAAGATAATTGATTGAAATTTGGGATATCCTATATACATAACAAGCGGCATTGTTTGACATACAAGTGATTTTTTTCCACTTCCGGTTTCGCAGGAAGTGACACTAACTTTCTATTTTTAAATGGAATACCCTGTATATTATTGCATTTTTGAATTCTGCATAATTTTCTGAATTCAACGATACCAAATAATTGACATTTCAAACGTCAATATTTTTTACAATTATAATTTTTAGTTTTCCGTTTAACTGGGCCATGACGGTTCCGATTTATTGTAAATGACCCATGTAATGCTATAAAAATCAAAATCCCTCAAAAATACTAAATTATGTGGTTTATGAGCAAATAAAGTCCATCAAAATTGTTTTTGGAGCAGAACTCAATTTTTTCAAATGGAACCACAATGGAACCACCAGTAATTTATTTTTATTCGTATTAATATGTGCGATAAATACATTACAGCTAAGAGAAATGATTTGATGAACTTTATTTGCTCATAAATCACATAATTTAATATTTTTGACGGGATTTTGATTTTTTGTAGCATTACATGGGTCATTTAGAATAAATCGGAACCGTCATGGCCCACTTAAATGGAAAACTAGAAATTATAATTGTAAAAAATCACTTGTATGTCAGACAGTGTCGCTTATTATGTATTTAGGATATCCCAAATTTCAATTAATTATCTTTAAAACTAAAGGAGAAAAGGGGGGTGTACCATGATCCTGTTACACCCAGTATAAGGTGACAGCTTTGACAATTAAATAAGGTTATAAAATTAAGATACGTGTTTTTTTTACTTGGCCAACTCTGATGACTTTTTTTTGGATGGTTCGATATAATGGATGAACATTTTTTAGTTTCATTTTGTAAAATGGAGAGAACATGCTAATTCTACATGGCAAAAACTGTACTATCAAAAGACAATAGTTTCTAATTATCTTAATTAATAGTACTGCTCCTCGTATTCTTTAATAATATAATAATTTAAGTACTTATGTATTAAATTAGAAGTTAAATTAAGTATGCGGAGTATCAAGCTTCAATGTATTTGTTACTTGTCTACTACACGTGTTTTTTTTGTATAGAGCCATCCAAAAAAAACGTCATCAAAGTTGGCCGAGTAAAAAAAGAGGTATTTCTATTCTTAATCGAATTTATAACCTTATTTACTTGTCAAGACTGTCACATCATATGACAGCCATTGTCTATTTTACAAATTGTGACAGTCACTTGTCAAAAGTTTGACATAACCGAAAAGCTTAGACATGACCGCTATTTCCATCTCACTCGTTAAAGCCAGAGTTGATGACGTTTTTTTGGATGTCTCTATTTTTTTATATCTGTGTTTATTTGCATTCGTTATTTTGCATCTTTTGTATACTTTTAGTTATATAGGCAACTTTTTTTGTACCTGTTAAAATAAATTCCTTAACTTTGACACTTTTTAAAACACGCTGTATTTTAAAAGGAAAATACACAGGAAGGAGATTTACAGCGCCGACGGAAAGTAGAGATCTGTTAGAGGGATCTCCTCGGAAAAAGTGTTTTTTGACTTGACTCTCTAAACTTTGACTTGACTCTCAAAATACGACAGAACAAAATTCTCACCCAATTCTTTGGCATCATTCTTTAACCCTAATATCGCGGCTATCGTGAACGATTTGTTGTTGGTAGCTGATGAGTTACTTCTGCATCTCGAATCGTCCTCTTGAGATAAATCTTCGCACAAACTGGAAGTCGTGTGATCATTTTCACTGGCATTTTGGTCATCTAGCTGATGGTAACTCAAAAAATGACTGAGGGAAGTTGGATAGTTGTAGTGATGCAACATGTCGCCTTTGTTTAAAATATGGGTATGATGTTGAGAAGAGAGATTTGGCTGGTTTAGTTTTTACATTACTGTTTCAATCTGAAACAAATATTAATTTTATCTAGGCATATACCGGGTGTCCCAATTCTATTTGGACAAATATTTTCTGGGAAACGGTTTGACATAGAGAAAATTGTAAAAATGTGTATCTAATCATTTTATGATTTTATATATAGGTACAGGGTGCCTAAAAAAGGCAACGAGTTTTGCAACTTTAATTTTTCAAATGGAACACCCTGTAAGTTTTCCCATTTTTTTTGAGTCTCCTTCGATTTACAAACAAATGTTATTAACCATGTCCTATATTTATTGTCAACGGTTTATGAGATATTTGTAAACTTTTACTGTAGATTTTTTTGTGTTTTTGCAATAATAGGAAATAATGAGCCATTAAAAAAAAACGTCATCAAATCTGGCTGTGAACGAGGGATATAGAAATAGCGATCATGTATTGTTATTGTCAAACTTGTGAAGTGACTGTCACAATTGTAAAATTGTGAGGTGTACAAAATAGTTTAGCCCGTTTAGTAAAACGTTTCCGACATTGAATCAGCAAACTGGAAGCGTCAGTCGGAAACAAGGAAGTGGCAGACCCAGAGTAAGGAGAGAAGAAAACGTTGAAATGGTTAGGCAGTGATAACGGACAATCCAAGAACATCAATTATTAGCCATCTGAGCCAACTAGTGAATCTGCCCTTCACAACAAACTGCATGTGTCAAGTCAACAAATTTTGAGATGATTTGGAGCTCCATCCATATCGTCCGCAATCTACACACGAAATTTTCAGAGCGGATGTTCCTCTAAGACTACAGTTCTGCCAATGTTTTTTTTAATGAGTAGTTAGTAACGCAACAGAAAAAAACATAGTATTATTACAAATGTATTTAATCAAGATCAAACTGTTGGTATTTCATATCATAAACTGTTAACAATAATTATAGGACAGGGTTAATAAAATTTGTTTAAAAATTAAGAGATAATCTAAAAGTGGGAAAATATACAGGGTACTCTATTTGAAAAATTAAATTTGCATAATGTGTTGCCGTTTTTATGCACCCTGATGTTTAAACACGCCTTTTTAAACAGAATAACTTTTTTCTAAACAGAGTCTAATTGGAGTTGGGACACCCGGTATAGTATGTTCAAGTAAATTTTTCGTATCTAACACACGAGTTTTCCCTTAAGGTACCGTCGGGGTAACAGGACTGGCTAAAGGCATATAGCATATATTTTTTTATGTACTTATATAAAAATGATAATTGTTTTGTTACGTATAAATCAAAGATTTATTCGGCATCTGCTATTAAAAAAATATATAGTTAGAATAAATAATCAAAACAACTTTTACATAAGTTGACCTTAATATCAGAATAGTAAAGTAATAAGGCTTGATCGTTTATACAGGTGCTTTCGGTGAATTGGATATTTCTTTTTAGGAAATATTTTACAAAAAAACCTCAGACAGGTCGATTTGCTTTTTAAAAATACAGTTTTATCAACTAATGCCATTTTCATATCGTCTTTTTTCGACAGATGACCTAATTCTCAATTTTTTTTTTAAATGACAACCTGATAAGATCGTCTAAAAAAAGTAATATGTCAAATAGTAAAATTCTCGAGATATTTCATTTTAAAGTTATTTATTATTATGAATTTAAATAGGTACTCTCACAAGGTTTTTCAGGAATTTCAGTTGAATGGCCGAAGATGGAGAAGTACATAGAGGTCGCTTTGAGCAAATGACTTATTCAACTTATTTGTGTTTTTTTGTAGTTTACTGTTTTCATTTTTTATGTTCTTATTGTATGTTCGTTCTTCCAGTAGCAATGATCACATACAGTTACATTTCTAAAGAAATAAAGAAGGAAATTTATGTTACATTTAATCTGAAAAATATATTTTTCGGTCAAATTCTTTTTATTATATTAAAAATTTTGTTAATATTCTTGTTATTCTGATATTTAAAATACCTTAGACACGATAACTTTAAAGTCAAATATCTCGAGAATTTTCCCCTTTGACATACTACTTTTTTTACAATACTATACGTATAAAATGTCCTTCTTTCCTAATCCGTTAAAAAAATGGTGGTCATTTAAAAAAAATGGCCAATTACGTCATAGCTCGAAAACAAAAGACGATCGTTAGGATATGACATTTATTAAAAGAAGTGGATTTTTAAAAAACAAAATCGACCTGTTCGAGCTTTTTTGTAAAATCTTTCCTAAAAATAAATACCGAATGAGCTCTGTATAGTCATTTTTTCATCTCAGTTAGCTCCAGTTCCTCGATTTTTCTTTTTCACATCTGTAAAACAAGAAAATGCTTCGTACTACAGGAGAAATGGAACCTCCGGCGTAGAAACAAATTCACACTTGAACCCTTTTTCACTTAACAAACCGAAATACTTCTTTGCAGGAGACAATTAAAACTCATTAGTTTTAAATCTTATCCTGATGATGCCAACACGGTTGGCGAAACGCGTAAAAGTTGATTGCGAAAAAGTGTATCGTTGTTAAGTGAAAAAGGGTTCCAAGCGTGAAGAAGAAAATGTTTAACGAACATATCATTAAAAAACAGGCTTTAACAACAGTTCTGCTTATTCACAGTAAATTATTAAATTATTCTATGAACTTTTGTTTAAAACACTCCAGTTTTTGGTTACTCATACTTCTAAGTTCACCCTAATTATTCATCATTAAATGTTTAATTATTCATAAATGTAACAGCAAAGGTATAAGATCTCTAAACACTAAATATTATTGCACAGTAAAAATGTTGACAATGGATTCTTTACCACGTGCATACGCGCAATTTTAGTGAAATATCCAGACTGAACACCAATGGGGTTTAGATGTGTTTAGGGTGTTCTTTAAGAGATCGTGAGAAGTCTGTTTTTAGAGACATTTGCCTTGCTATCCGACGGTACCTTGTTTTATTAATATGTTTTTTTTATGAATGTTATACTGATAATGAAAGGTGTTTCAATCATAAAATAAATTAAGATATAAATTATTTACTCCACTGCAACTCTAAAGCAGAAATATTGTTAAAAAATGAAATATATTCTTTCATGTAATTTAAAAATTACCCTAACGTAACCAAATCAGATTATTTGGATTTGTTTTCTTTCTCTGAAGTGATAAGGACATTCCTCTACGTACTTACAAATTGGACCCGGAAGCACACTTGCTCTCAAATATTTACGTCTTAGCTTACCTGATAAATATGTCCTTTCACTGCTGTCCAGCCAATCACCAATCACGTTAACTGAAGCGCGAGGTATATTAAGTTCACTAACAATTTTTTAAAAGACAAGACGAATATCAGTCAATTCTTGTGATGCTCCCGCCAGGTCACGCTTGACAGCATGCAGGACGATGTCCGCCACCTTCACCCACAGAACACAGAGTGCATTAGTGCAAATGAAGCCATAAGTTTTTAGATTGGAGTTTGTTATCTCCGGCAATAATATAACTGACACAAACAAGGTGTATACTTGTTCCGGTGCTCATCATTTCAACCCCTCCAACCGCAGCAGGGGTGGGATTGCTTTGCGGACACACCCCCCGCATAGATTTCGCCCGACCTCAACCCCTCCGGCTTTGGCTCATCCGATTTATCTGATGCTTTTAACCTTTGTACCTTGTTTCACGATTTTCTGGGCTAGGACGTTAAGCTATCCTGAATAATCCATCGTAGGACTAGGGAAAACGCCTAGTTTATATTTTTCCTATGTGTGGCCCAAATCGGTGCTGTGTGTAATGTTATCTCGCTTATTAAAAAAAATCAGAAATTTACTCTGACAAGAATAGCAGCAGTCTGGGAGCAGTTTTTAGATAGCTAAATCCGATTTTGAAATCCAAAAACGGCTCCAAAATTATAAGATAGGCAAAAATAGAATCGTTATGAAGAATATCTGACAGTTTTTTTATCATGATATAACCGATTTTATTAATAAAAATAAAATTTCTCGCATTAGCTTCCTGCTGTGACCAGTTTGAGCCATAATTTCAGCAAAAACGTTTATTAACTTTTCCAAAACTTTAATTTTCTTAATTGTATTTCAAATAATACTCAAATTTGCCAATACAAATAATTTTGGTATCCTCTGAAATCTGCACATTATACTTTTGATAGCATTTTAACAAAATTCAGTCATAACTAAACAACTTTTATTTAATACTTTTTTCTATACGCAATAATAACGACGCTATGAGGTGGGTAATTTACAAGAAATAACCCTGTACAATAAAATTGTGATTGGGGAAATAATGTTTTTATATCTTTCTTTTCCTTATTACTTTATGTTAGATTTCACTACCAATGGTTTTAAGGATTTTTTTGTTACCTAAAAGAAAGTCTAGAAAATAGATACTTGAGCCTAAATTAAGACACCATATTGAACTAGTTCCTTTGATTTGCTTATTTTAGCCCATATTCAAACGTCATCAAAGTGACCGAGCCACAAAATACGCATTTCTATTCTTAATCTTCAGTTTATAACCTATGTGAATTGTTCAGGCTGTCACATTATGTGATGGGTCTTTTTGTGATGCTGCTACCAGCGCGCTGCGAGTGTGTCGCGACAAGTTTGAACAGAACTGTGTATGGTGTTACTTTCCCCACCCTGAGCTCACTGGACAAGCCAGTGGGTCGCTCAGTTTGACTGTAGCAGTCGTTTGAATTAGTCTACGAGCCAGTAACACGTCGAAAAAATGTTAAGCGTTCAGATGAAGCAACGTGTTAATCTCAAGTTTCTTGTTAAACTGGGGAAAACTTTTACAGAAGCTTATGCAATGTTAAAATAAGTGTACGGGAATGCATCTTTATCCCGCACATAAGTTTTTGAATGGTTTAAACGGTTTAAAGAGGGACGTGAAACGACTGAAGATGATCCGAGCTCCGGACTGCCCTCAACGTCAAAAACGGACGAAAACATTGAAAAAATCGATAAATTAATCCGCCAAGATCGTCGTCTAAGCATCTGAGGGCTTGCTGAAATAACAAGAATCGACAAAAGAATGTGTTCGCCAGATTTTGCATGAATCGTTCATCATGCGCAAAGTTTGTATCACTCCCGAGCAAAACGAATCAAGAATGAAAATTTGCACTGGCATTTTAAACAACATTGACATTGATCCAGACTTGTTAGACACGGTGATTACTTGTGATGAATCGTGGTGTTTTACTTACGAGTGTGGAAGAGGTTAAAGCAAAGGTTCTGAACCAGCTGACAGAAGCAGACTTCCAGCACACTGCTTTCAGCAATGAAAAAGTCGTACGGAGCGGTGTAGAGATCGCCAAGTAGAGTACATTGAAGGCGAAAAAGTTACTACTGTAATTGGTAATGAATACAAAGTATTATGACAGCAGTTCGGTTATTTAATAGCCACACCTCGTACACTTGAGCTTTCATTTTAACTGAGTCAATAGCATGCTGCGGTATCCACGGTGTTTCATTAATTTCTTCCATTTTAATCCAATGCATTTTAATAATGCGTTGCTGAAGATCTTCAATATTCAAATGGGAATTTCAAAAATTGAATTTTTTAAATAAGGCCAGAGAAAAAAATCACAGGGTGGTCAAATCGCAAGATCTAGGAGGGAATGTGGTCTGCGCGTTCAAGCTAACTATACGATCTTCGAAAAATTCGCCTATAGAATTAATTGTTTCCTTAGTAGTATGCGCACGATCTCCATCTTGCTGAATATAGCCTTCTTGCAATTCGTCGTCATGCAACATTTGTACAAAAGGTGTTAAGATTTCTAAAGCATTCAGTGTTCCATGTTGATCCAACAATCCTCCAGCTCACAGCTGCTCACGCTTCAATTTTTTGTGGGTGTAGTAGAGTTTCAATATAGAAGTGAGGGTTGTCCGCACTCCAAAGTCTCATATTCTGGGTTAACATAGCCCGAAAGATAGAACCAAGCCTCAAAAGTAGCCTCAAACCTTTTCTCTTAAGTACTCAAAAGAAAATGATAATATAATAAGGATGAAAGTTCATTCTCGACACATCAATAGCAAGACATATTAATAGTTTATTGAATACGAACCAAATATGAGCAACTATAACATCATCAAGCCCGCTGAAATTTTAACACATATATTTGATGTTACAAATATTACTACAACTATAGAAGAAAATAGTGACGAAGATTAAATTATTTCAATATTTTTATATAGAAAATAAAAGATATTAATATTTTATAAAAAATGCTGTTTTTATTTTAATTTAAGTGACTTTTATTGGATACTATACTATGGACAATATACTGGACAATATACTATGTACCCGCTTACATAGTATGGCGATGGGTGGTGTGGTAAGTAAAGCACTTTAGTCTGCTATATGTACAGTGATTTATTTACATATTTACAAGATATGCAAGATCGGAGAAGTCCGGTAAATCGCGAGATAGACTCCGGTGTGGAGCCGATGAACGGTAAAGATGAACTATCGAGACTCTGTCCAAAACTGAACGCAAAATCCCTAAACCAACAGTCAGCCACCGACCAGGTAGGTTCCCCGAAACCAGTCTCCAATAAACAGTTGTAAACTGAATTAGGGGAAATCCCAACCGCAGGTCAATTTGGGAAAACCAAACTATTATGCGGGTGTTTTTTATGCTGTATCACGTATTTACATAAATCTACAAATGGTAAATGCCGAAACGTGAGAATTAGGGTTTTACAGAAATTTACATAAATAAGTAGATTCGTACCTACCACGTACATAATTCAACTAAAATTAGACCCCACCTATTAAACAACAATAGACCCTACAATAGATTTTTTTTTAATATGTTCCACCCATCACACATCAATGTAATTGTTACCTACGTATTATAGTTGGATACGTACTGATTATACGTGTTTGTTTAGGTCGGTGTACCTCAAGAAATAGCCACTAAAAACCACCCATATTTTTTAAATATATTTTTTTGCAGCCTTATAATTATTTGGAAAATTATAAAAAAAATATGTAATGTAAAGCTAATTAGGAGCTTTCATGTCGCTGTGGTTTCATTCAAATATCTATCATAGTTTCATAGAAAAATAATTTTGAAGTTAGGGGGTTTCAACTCCCATTTTCCAAAAACGAATGAAGTTAAGGGTTTGATAATTGGCCAAAAATTATTTTCAACAACTAGCAATATAATAAAGGCACCAATGTCAACAAAGACGCCAGTGCAGATTTCATATGGAAACCCGGTCAGACCCTTTCAAGCATTTAAATAAAGCTCTTTCATTGCTTTTGAGACAAGCCTCTGTTCTTTATTAAAAATGAATTCCATTTCTGGAGTGGGTACTGGAACCTTCGGCGTAGAAACAAAAAATCGGACGTTTTCCACAAAACACCGAACTATACGTTGAAATCAACAAAGTTTCAACAGCCAACAAGGTTTCAGACAACAACAGATTTGGTGACGTTTTGATTGGCTCGTCATTATTTCATTTTTTAATAAATGTTTGTGTTTTTTACCAACAATAAAGTCGTTTTGTTTAACTGTCCATGGCCTAAACATTGTCTCTTACAGCAAATTTTTTTCTCATAACGAAATCGATAAACCTATCGGATCTATTACCCGAGTCACCGGTATGGATGCCTCGAGTTAACCGACGAAATTAACTTTACGTGCAGGCGGCCGTAATGAAGGAAGGCTCCGGCGTCGGATATTTGAAATATGATTGCGGAGGCGTACCTGCGACCCAGGCAGCGCCCATGCGCCGTGGGGCCGGAGATGATCCTAGGCGGAGTCTCAACCCTCAAACTAACCTCCAATCAGTGTAGACAGACATCCACCGCACACTGTCAACCGGGTAATAATGTTGTATAACCGCACATATGCCCGTTTGCGCTGCCGTCACCGTGGCGGCGACCCGATGCAGGTTTTTATTGCGAATAAACGAATCGTCCTTAGGAAGACGGGGAAACTTGGATTAATTTAATTTCTCGACGATTTTTGCTTCAGTTATATGAGTATTTGATATAGGAGATCGGCTGGGGTAATCAGAGCCAGTTAAGAAGACAACCCTAAAATTAACATATGAGGGGTATAGATGCAAAACTAACATTATCCACTTTTTAAAATCTTTCAGGAAGAAGGACTAACTGATTTCTCACTTTTCACAAGTGATTTAACCCTTTAACGCCCAAGTGCACTGCCAAGAGACATGAACTTAGAGGCTCATATTACTGATAGAAAAAAATAAAGAAAAAAATAACTAAAACCATGTACTCGCTCTTTCGAATGGAATCAAAATTTGCAAAAAATTGATGTAACCTTCAATTTTTAACAAAAACTATTAAAAAACGCGATTTTTTCAAGATTCTTTTTTTTTTTTTAAATCGCAATTTCAGCTATGTTATCGTCCTTTATACTACTCAAAAACGAATACAAACGTGCACTCGAGACGTGTACTTGAAGGATACGTAATGAGAACAATTTAATTTTCTCATTTTTGTGTTACAATAACTAGATATGGCAAAATTCAAAGGTGATATTTCTCGTTTTTTAGCAGTTTCAAGCGATCATTGACGCAAAAGAATTTTGAAAAATTATTAGTACTTTGGGGGTTTTTGGGGTCGCTCATCACGACTCTGATGTTAGAATTTCAAAATTCAAGATGGCGGATCCAATATGGCCACCATCCCGAATCAAATTTCAAATTTTTAGATTATTTTGCCTCAAACTTTGTAAACCCGGGGGTTTTCGGGTCGCTAATCACGATCCCGATGTCAGAATTTCAAAATTCAGGATTCCGAAATTTGCTTCAAAATGGTCGCCATATCATATCTACCATCCTGAATTTTTCAAAGCAATAATAATTTTTCACAATTCTTCTATTGCGTCAATGATCCCGCAACTGGTAAAAAATAAGAAATATCACCCTTTGAATTTTGCCATATCTAGTTATTTTAACCTCAAAAATGAGAAAATTAAATTGTTCTCATTACGTTTCCTTCAAGTACACGTCTCGAGTGCACGTTTCTATTTGTTTTTGAGTGGCATAAAGGACTATAACATAGCTGAAATTGCGATTAAAAAAAAAATCTTGATCTTGAAAAAAATCGCTTTTTTAATAGTTTGTGTTAAAAATTGAAGGGTATATCATTTTTTTGCAAATTTTAATGATTCCATTCGAAAGAGCGACCTCGAAAACGTTTTTCTTTATTTTTTCTACCAGTAATATGAGCCTCTAAGGTCATGTCTCTTGTATTAGAACTTTAACTTTGCTTCTCAAGTGGTGAAATAACAGCACAACAATATTTGACTCCAAGAAAGTGAATTCAAATTTGGATAATGTGAGTTTTGATACAACTTTTTGGGTAATGGTAGTCTTGCTCCAAATTATTCTACACAATATTATTTTTTGCACTAAAATTCAAGTTAGTCAAGCTTCAAAAAGTTAAGCTAAGAAAAGGAACTTGGAAACAAACTCAGTGGTATATCAATAAAAATTGTATGTAATATGGTAGTTCATAATCAAAATAAAAATCTGCACAAAATACTTAGAATACGGTTTTATAATCATCATTGACTAATGAAGTGAAATATTTTTATAATGAACCTAAAATTGCAAAGTACAAAAAAATGTTGACAGTAAAAAGTTCTAACATTCTCACATTCTCGTTAGGAGAATGTGAGTTTTGAAATAATTCACAGATTCCACAATTTAAAATAAATACGAAAATGTGAGTTTTATACCACTTTTAAGATTTAAAATGGTGTAGTTCAATACGATGAACAAGATAGCGCCACTAACTCTATTTCGAAAAATTATGGATAATGTGTTTTGCATCTGTACCCCTCATATAATATAATTATTTTGCAAACATTTTTATGTTACGGTGAAGTATACAGTGTTTACTTCTTATTTATAACCGTAAAAATGAACAAAACCAGCAATAATATATATAAAAAAAGAAAAGTTTCGTTCTGGCCTCCATTTCCTGCCATATGAGGGTAATGATAGCCAATCCTAAATGTTAAGCAAAAAATAACATTAAGATCAAACAATATTCTTTTGACTAAAGGCAAGAGTCATATACGAGGTGTGTAAATTAAGTAACGAGACTGGCAACGTAGCGCCCGATCTAACAACACTGCGGAGACGGGACTTGGAAGGGCAGTAGGTTAACAGTTAACATGTAATGTACATTCAGTACAAGTTTGAATTTGTTAGTCATTTGTTTGTTCTTTGTGACTGTTTTCGTAAACAGTTTTTTTCTAGTGCGTTTTAAAAATGAGTGACATGACATAATTTTGAACAACGGTGTGCTATCAGGTTTTGCTTCAGACTTGGACACAGCGCAACGGACATTTTTGCAAAACTT
The DNA here is from genome assembly GCA_029963805.1 of Aromia moschata. Taxonomy (NCBI): domain Eukaryota; kingdom Metazoa; phylum Arthropoda; class Insecta; order Coleoptera; family Cerambycidae; genus Aromia; species Aromia moschata. The sequence continues at coordinate 36,359 of JAPWTK010000563.1, forward strand.
CGACATGCCTACGGAGACAGTGTTTTTTCAAGAGCCCAGGTTTTTCGGTGGTTTAAGGCATTCTCAGAAGGAAGAGAGTCGAATGAAGATGAACCACGCAGCGGAAGGCCTTCATCTTCAAGAATCGATGAAAATGTCGATAGAATACGGGATCTTGTGCGTTCAGATCGTCGGTTGACGACAAGAATGATCAAACAAGAGTTAAGTTTGAATTACACCACTGTTCATCAGATTTTGACTAACGAATTGGGGATGAGAAAAATCTGCGCAAAAATGGTTCCAAAAACCTTTCGCTGGAACAAAAGGACATCAGGAGAGAAAGGTTTTTTGACTTTTTTGGAATCAATTGAAAATGATCTTGATTTTATGGAATGTGTCATTACTGCTGATGAGACTTTGGCGTTTGAAGCGCCAAAGCATGGAATGGCACACTTCAAGCTCTCCAAGACCCAAAAAATGCATGCTGATTTGCCTTTTTTTGATAACAAGATAATATTCCACAAAGAGTTTGTGCCTCCAGGCCAAACAGTAAATCAACTTTTACAGAGAGGTTCTTGAAAAACTACGAAAAAGTGTCATGCGTGTGAGACCAAACGTCAAGAACAACTGGATGTTGCATCACGACAATGCACTTTGTCACACCATTTCAGTAAACGAGTTTTTATCCAGTAGAAACATTCCTGTGGCTCCTCAGCCTCCTTATTCGCCTGACTTGAGTCCTTGTGACTTTTTTCTCTTCCCGAGATTGAAAAATCACCTCAAGAAATGTCATTTTGGGACTATAGAATATATTTAAACGGCTGTAACCGATTAGCTGAAGGCTATTCCAGTATATGAGTTCCAGCACAGCTATGAGGAATGGAAGAACCGTCTCCAGCGCTGTGTGGTTTCCCAAAGAAGTTACTTTGAAGGAAACAATATTGAAATGTAATTCTAATCGAATAAAAAAAATTACAATATCAGTCTCATTACTTAATTTACACACCTCTTATATCGGCTCTGGACCATATACATTCTGGTCAAACGTTATATGGTTGTGAACTAGCTTGGCGCAGCGGTGTAAGTGTTATACTAATAATATGTAGGTTGTGGATTCGATTCTTGTTACCTATAGTTTTTATTTGCAAATTAATGTAATTAGATTTTTTTTATAATTATAGCACTTTGTTCATTTGTATGAGTTCTGGAAATACTTTTAAGTAATGTACTACATTGTTGACATTGTCGACATTGTTTACATTCTCGAAGTATTAAAAATTGCCGACTTTGACATCAAAGTCGACGCGTCGACAATACCATTGTAGACATGACATTCTTGACTTCACCCATCGTATGTACTTTTACAATAAGTAACGTCGCAATTAGCTAACTATCTGTTAATAAATGTGAGATGATTTAAATGGTATTTTACGAAAAAAAAAAACGTTTCCACTAAACACCGAACTACTACACTTTTCTCGACGCGCGTTTCGCCAACTAAGTTGGCATCTTCAGAAGAAGATTAAAACTAAAAGAGAGTTTGTTATATTTATAACAAATGAAAATATTTGATTAGGTACTAATAACAATACATCGTCGTTGTATAGTAAAATTGTAAATTATCGTTGCCTAATTGTTAAAATATGATATGTTAAAAAGCAATTCAATTTTAGTACTTTACCCATTTTTTTTTTGGAAAATACTTTTCTGTTCTATTAAGTAACACCATAAAACCAACTGAATAATCATATTTCAAATGGCATCTGTTCGCATTGCCTAGTTAAATGCATAAGCTTTTGTTTTCATTGATTGAATTTTGTGTTTATTACGTTTGGTCGTTCTGTCCAATTAAAAGGATTATTTCGACGTTACCTAACCTCGTCAACTAAACGGATTTGCCTTGTTATCTGTTCAGTTTTATCATTAGCGATGGACAGTGGTTATTCTTTAAACAGACTAAAATGGAAACATTCGATTGCAGTTCCTGTCTGTCAAAGCTACTAATGATTAACATTTGCAGTGTGCGTCACAACCGATTATTGTGTAATACAGTGTATACCTAACTGTAAAGTAATCATTTTCATTATCAGAAATCTTGGCGTCAATGGACAATCAGAAATGTCTTGGAATTTTGTCTGACTTTCCTTGATGGCGGAAACAGTGGCGGATTTAGGCTTGCTGTCGTTTGAAGCGCCTCCCTTTTTGATGAAATGAATTTCATTAATTTTGATCCAATATTTTTATTTTAAAATCTTTTTATTTTATCGAAATATAATTTTTAAATATAACTAATAAACATTACAGATGCATAAGTAATAAACTTTAGACAGATAAATAATAAATATATTTTTTTAACATTAGTCAATTTGAAAATTTCTTTTTCCTGGCTTTGGTCCGCGCAAAAACGTCGATTATATCGTCATAATCAATTTCTTGGACTAGTTGAGCTTCAATAGATAGTAATGCAAGAGCAATAAGTCTATCTTGGCCCATACTTGCGAGTAAATAGCTTTTTACCCTTTTCAGAGTGGAAAAAGATCTTTCTCCTGAACAATTTGTAGCCGGAATACTCAAAAAAATACGTAGAGCAATGTCCACAATTGGGTAAACATCTCGAAGACTCCGTGAATGCAATACATTGCATATTTTTTTGTGCAGAGCCGTACATCTTCCGTATTTGCTAAGGAATCTTTGAGTTGACAATGTAAATGAATACATTCATTCCCTAATGTCTCTTCCAAATCGTCAGGATACTTATTGACTAGTTTATTTGCAAGATTTTTCAATTTGTTCGTATCTATTTCAGATAAATTATCGAAAAAATTGAAATTTTCGTAAATCTTTGAGTTGACAATGTAAATGAATACATTAATTCCCTAATGTCTGTTCCAAATCGTCAGGATACTTATTGACTAGTTTATTTGCAAGATTTTTCAATTTGTTCGTATCTATTTCAGATAAATTATCGAAAAAATTGAAATTTACGTAAAGTTTTTCATATGCACTTTTACGCCCGGCTAATTGTACACTCAGAGTATCTAAAATAGGGTAATAAACATTTGTGCGAAAATTTTCTTGTTCAGAAAAAGGTGTTCTTTCATTTACCCGTGACTCATCTGGCTGAATTTTTCTGTTTTTTTTTGCGACGAATATCATAACGATAATAATCTTGAACTCCAGATAGTGCTTTTGCATTTTCTTCATATTCAGAAAATTGTCTGCCTCTCATGTCTTGAAGAAATTGATATAGCCAGAGAAATAGCCAGAGAACTATAGATCTGCACAACGGATGATAAATCAGCTTGAGATTCTTCTTACTAGCAGCATTAAAACGATCTAAAATTACATTCCAAACAATGACTAGAATTGCTGTTTCTAAATGCTGTAATTTTCGCTGCAATCCCGTAGCTTCAGATCGCGTAGTCGGTTTCTCATCTCTACTTTCGGCAATGAATTCCAGTGCGTCAATTATTGCAGACCACTCTTTTTCTAACGCGTAACATGCATAATGTCGAGCAGACCAACGAGTTTGAGAAAGACTAAGGGTCTTTCTCAAACTCTGTTTGTACGCTGCACCAAAATTCCCCAACGATGTGTAGATTTAGTAAAGAAATTATAAGGTTCTTGCAAAGTAGAAGAAAGTCAACTGCTTCTGTTACATCATATATATGTGACATCATACCTAATATGTTTTAGCTATAAGGCATTTACAAGTTTCCATGTACCTTTTATTGACATGTTCTATCCAATGCAGTTGTTGGCAAAGAATTAATAAAATATTATATTCTATTCTATTCTACAGATTCAACTGCACATGCACAAGTTTGCACAAAAATTATTTTTATAAACAAAAAATTGTAGGGTCTATTGTTATTTAATAGGTAGGGTCTAATTTTAGTTGAATTATGTACGAGGTAGGTACGAATCTACTTATTTATGTAAATTTCTGTAAAACCCTAATTATCACGTTTCGGCATTTGCCGTTTGTAGATTTATGTAAATACGTGATACAGCTTATTTGATTTCCTGTTAAAAACACCCGCATAATAGTTTGGTTTTCCCAAATTGACCTGCGGTTGGGATTTCCCTAATTCAGTTTACAACTGTTTATTGGAGACTGGTTTCGGGGAACCTACCTGGTCTGTGGGTGATTGTTGGTTTAGGGATTTTAAGTTCAGTTTTGAACGGAGTCTCGACAGTTCATCTTTACCGTTCACCGGCTACACACCGGAGTCTATTTCGCGATTTACCGGACTTCTCCGGTCTTGCATATCTTGTAAATATGTAAATAAATCACTGTACATATAGCCGACTAAAGTGCTTTACTTACCACACCACCCATCGCCATAAAATGTTCTGACTTTTGAATGAATACCAAAATTATATTTAATACATGCAAATCTACCATATTTCTATTTCACACTGAAAACTAATTGAGAAGTTATTCAGATTTGGTAATCTCAAAACGCTTTATATACTTAAGATTAATCTCACTAAAGGAAGAAAAAGTAAAGATACAAAAAGTAAAGAACATTACTCGATCAAGACTATAATTGATCTATTAAGAAAATAACATCTTACCCACAGATTGAAAAGTAAATTGAAAAATTGAATTATAATAAATATATTCTATAGAATTTTTTTTATAAAAAACTGATCTGAATCAATTTTGAAAATGGATTGTCTACTTTTTTCGCTTCTAAAATTTTGGCATTTCAAAAATTTTGCCGCCCCTCAAATTATGCCGCCCTAGGCCCGGGCCTTACTGGCCTAGGCGTAAATCCATCACTGGGTGGAAACCTCTTTTGGATCGGACTCTAGTATTACAGCTTTTATTTGTTCAAAATATTTAGCATAATAAAAAGCTGCCTCCAACCATATTGCCATACTGCCTCTCCAGCGTGCAAGAATCGGCTGTGTTGGTTCGGGAATATTGGGACACCTACTCTGGACAAGGGCGTAGCGATCGCCCCCATCGCCCCCCCCCCAAATGGTCAAGTAAAAACCAAAATAGTCGGGGGGATTGCGCTTGCCGTTGCCTCCAATGACCTTTTTTTTTTTGCTTTTTTGTTTAATCTGCATTGGATGCCCCCCCCCCCCCCAAAGAAAAATACTGGCTACGCCCTTGACTGTGGAATGCACGAATACGTTTGGGAAATTTCAGAAACACTTTTTTAGTACTTGCTGTTAGTGTTCTTGAAGAGAACAGATTACCACACGCATTTTCGCGGCACAGTCACACATCAGTCACAAACATTAACACTTGACTTCTTGACAGTTAAAATGTTTGTAATGTCTCGAGCACCACTCGCGTAAGTGTTTCGCCAGTACACACAAACCCTTGACCCGTCATCCGGCTGACAGAACATAGCGTTAACAAATGTAGACATATTATAATGTAATTTTATGTTGAAATTGTTAAAGATCTGATGTAAAGTTTGTTCAATTGGTTGTTCACAATTAAAGTACAAGAATTCATAACACACTCAGTTAGTCTCTTGCTTGCTAATAACAGTGGATATGTCAGTTTAAGAGGATCCAGCACATGTACTATAATATTTACAATGGATTTTTGTTTTAAATCTGTCGTTTCATCAATACACAACCATAGTCGCGCATTTTTTAATACACATTTTATTTTATTTATAACATCTTCCCTTGCATTTAATACATATTTACGTAATGTTCTGTGGATCTGGGGACAGTATTTATTCCAGAAATCCTGAGAAGGCTTTTTCTCCAATATCTGCAACGGAACATTGCACATAATTAGTCCAGTAGGCAGAGATTTTTATGTATTCTTGAAATATATAGGGCTAGTTTTGATGGTTTTCTATGTATTTTTTTTGCGTAGAACACAATGCGCGGGTTCTGTAGAGCTGAAACCGTTCCCTAATTTTTTAACTTAACAATTCGTTGAAAAAAAAACGTCTTATTTCACATTTCCCCTTATATCTCCGTTCCTTGGCATATTTTATATAGCATATGCATTTAAGAAGTTGTAGCCTATTGAATTTACAAAATTTTAAGCCTAACCCGAAGTCTCCAAGTGCTATTGTTAACTAGCAAATGACTGCTGAAGTTGAAAAACTGCTTTTTTTCACTATTTTTTTACTTCGAAATTAGAGCGACTATGATCATGATATTTCTTAGAGGGACTGCTATTTGTAGTATGAAGTAAAAAAATTCAGCTCGATGCGTTAATCACTTTTCCAGTAATTAACGATCGAATTTTTTTGCAAGCCTGAATTAACAATGACGCCATTTCTTTGTTTATTGTACGATATTGACCGGGTTGGGCTAGAAAACTCATAAATCTCTTCAAGTTTGCGAGACTTTTTGAGATTTTGAAAAAATATTAATTTTAAACGTTTTCTACGGAACTTACGCAGGTTGTAACTAAACCTTAAGCACGCATTCTGAACTTTTTGCAAACTCTCCTTGTCTCGAGATAATAGTGCTGGCCAATAGACCAAATCGCAGTACGACAAAGCTGATAAAATTAATGAATCGCTTAGTTTCAGCCTGGCATCTGTGGTTAGGACTTCTTTATGGGTATACAGTACTTAAAGTTTAGCAAATGAAATTTGAATAAGGTGATTAACAGTTTTGAGTACCTTAGAGCGTTATCCAATCGAAGACCTAAATTCTTACAACTTTCACTAGGAACAATGGTTTGATAATAACATTAAATTCCGGATCACTAATTACAGAACTACTTTTACTACTAAATATTACCAGCTCAGTTTTCGACTCATTTAAGACGAGATTATGGGCTAAAGATAATTCAGATATAGTTAAAAGGTCACTGTTAAGTTTTGTCACAGCTGTTGACAATTTCTCCAAACTAAAAGAAAAATAGATCTGAGTGTCATCAGCATATTGGTGGGATTGACAGTATTGTAGGTATTAATAAAAATCTGCAGTATAAATGGAGAAGAACAAAGGACCCAAAATACTGCCTTGGGAGACACCATTAACAATATCATTATATTCCGAGAAATTATTCTTTAAGAAAACCCTTTGGTGCCTACCAGAAAGGTAATTTCGGAAGAAAGAGACTGCCAATTCAGAAAAGCCAAAATATTTTAGTTTAGTACAAATAGTAACATGATTCAAGGTATCAAAGGCTTTACTATAATCCAGAAGTATAAGACAGACGTTTTTATTGTCGTCAATTTCTTTAAAAATATCATCTGTAACCTTTAATAGAGCCGTACAAATACTATATTTCGCTCGAAAACCGGACTGGGTGGTAGCAAGAATATTCAAATTATGTAGTAACTTGTTCCGAAACTATATTTTCAAGGATTTTTGACAGAGAGGGGAGAATACTAATAGGACGAAGGTGTGAGGAAGAGTAGGGTTTGAAATTTTTGGAATAGGAATAATATCAGCATTTTTCCACATGGAAGGAAACACGCCACTTCGGAGACACTTGTTCATCAGAAAAGCCAAATGTTCACTTAAATGAGGAGTGACTAGCGTAATAATTTTTAAGTCGACACCATCAGAACCTTTTGCTCCGGATTTTAGGTTGTAAATTATTTTATCGACTTGCTCTGAGGTGACGTCAGTAAAAACGAATTCGCTACCACATTCTACCATTTTTTTATTCAAATAGTTGTCAGATATTATTGTATTATTTGGAGTATTCAAAGTCACAGGGTTTGAGAAGGACATGAGAATATCATCCGGTTTACCAATATTAGACAGAATGGGACTGGTCCGCGAATTGATGTTAAGTGATCTTAATAATTTCCAAAAGTTTTTAGGGTCAGTTTAAAATTTGTAATGTAAAAATGAACTTTTTTCAGATTTTACAGCCCTGTTCACAAAATTCCTTAATTCTTTATATGCATTCCAAGTAACATCAGTTTTATAAAGTTTATAATTTAAGTACTTACGCTTTTTCTTTAATTTTATCATCAGCTTAAAATTGTCAGTTAACCAAGGCGATGGTGGTTTAGTAATTCTAACAGTTTTAATAGGAGCATAAGTATCAAATAAATAAGTAATATTAGTAGCGATAAATTCTGTCATCTGGTCTATATTATTTAGATCATATAACAAATTCCAGTTAATGGACTGTAAATCCTACACAAATAAATCATATTCAAATTTGGAAAAGTCTCTATACGTCTAAAAAGTCTCTATATTTTACCTGCGAATTCTATAAAACCGTAACATTTACGAGTATGCTGTTCGATTAAAAAGACAATCAATAGAAACAAAAACAGCACGCTACAAGCAATTAAAATTTTACGTTGTGCTTGACAACTGTTTTTCTCTGCAACAGTTTCGAACCTGACAGATAGGGTAATGGGTTGCTGAGTGCGCAGTTAAGTGCTGTGGGATGGGGTAGCTCTATATTATATATAAAAGCTTATTAATCCCTCTGTGTGTACTTAGTAGTTCATCGCAATACTTTCTGGATTTGTTCTGAGAGCTGGTCTGATTTTAACAGCCATGTAAGTAGGAGTATTCATGGTGTCTAAGATGTTATTAATTCCTGAACTACCTATTTTTGTATATAACTACACATTTTATATATTTTAATTTTAATTTTATTCCTCCTGCAGTACTGAATAGTAAAACAATATGCGATATGTATATTTTTAAGTTGGCAGTTTTCTTTGGCTTATACAGTGCTTTCCAAAAAGTTCGCATCATACGGAATTAAGTCCCTTCCTTCCTTCCTTGTGTGTGCAGTGAGTCTTGCTTTTCCAAAAGGTTTTGATTGTTTTTAACCTAATATTCATGGAAAAGAACTGGTCACGAGATAAATTAAGTCCTGTCAAATTAAACATTTTTTTAAATACAATTTTAAATTTAAATTTATTCTTTAAACTTCAACGTTTCTCAAAAAGGTTTTTTTTAGAAAAGTTGCATGAAATCACATTTATTATCTGTATTTATCTATTAGTTATTCCGTATTCTCGAAAATGAAAAATAATTGCAAATTCTGTTAGTCAAAATCTTTTGAAAACTGTATTGGAACTGTTACAATAAAATTTTTAAACTAAAAAAAAAAAAAAAATACAACTTGTAATTTTAGCAATATAATTGTTTCAGGGCACTGTTGAACCAAACCTTAATTTATTTTGTAAATAAAAATATGTTATTCTTTGTAGTATGGCAAAATGTGAGTTCATTTTTTTTGTTCCCCTCAGGGATTTTTCAATTTTGATTTTTTGTGTAGTTCAAAGTATTATCTGTTGTAGATATATTGATTTTTTCAAAATTATTCCAAATTTTCGCATCTATTTTTTTTGAATTATTCTATAACTTCACATTTGTATTCGTGGTATTACTAATTAGATTTTCTTCATTTTTAAAAACAATTAACATTTACACATGTCTGTTTGTCCATTGTCTTAAGTGAATGTGTAAATGTTAATTGTTTTTAAAAAATAAGAAAATCTAATTAGTAATACCACGAATACAAATAAGAAGTGGAGTAATCTATCTGAGATAAATCAAGATAAGTAAAAGAATTTTGGAAGGTGAATTAATAGAAAATTACACAAAAAAAATTGATTATATCTACCAGATCAATTTTGATACAACATCAAAAATCAAAATCAAAGTAATAATCCTATTGTAACTTTTGTTGCCTGAAGATGGTCATTTAGTGACCGAAACCGGTAGCAAGTAATAAATAAAGGATTTGTGAGAAAAAGGCCCCCCTTTTGTCATTTATTTCCAAATTGAAAAAATATGTTAGTAGATCTCAAGTTTTTGACAACTTTTTTGAAAACTATTAATTACTAATCATAATTGATACTTACTAGTGAGCAATCTACTAAAATATTTCTGTTACTAAAATAAAAAATAAAGTTTGCATCAACGCTTCATTGAATTTGTCACAGAAAAACCATATGTTTCCAAAAGCTGTAAGTCTTTTTCTAGTTCAAAATTTAATTCAAAACAGTTTCAATGTAGTTTTCGAAATATTTTGAGTAAAAATCTAATTGTTTTTGTTGGCGAGAAATTTGGAAAAAGAACACAAAGAAAAAAACTAGGATTGTAATAAAATTTTACATGTTAATTTAAAGTGCAGTTCTGAGCAATTTTCCATAATACAATTTTTCGAAAAATGTTGAAATATGACCGTATTTTAAATGTTATTTTTAAAAATGTCAAAATTGGCAGGTATCGAATGTCACGTGGCTAATAATTTTTTCCTGGAATACGGAACATTTCTAAAGTTCAACCAACCACCTTAAAAACTCTACCATCCTTACTATAGTTTTCGTAAAAATCACTGTTCATGAAATTTTAATAAAACACAGCGAGTTTTAGACGGATATTAATTTTTAAAACTTTTTTTTAGAGTTATGTGTGGCATACAAGGCTTCTTTGAATTTTTATGACATTTTTAGTTGAATTTTAGAAATTTTTCATGTCTATGAATTTTTTTTCCTAGGGAAAAAGGAAATATTTCCCTTAAATACGAGTTCAACAACTTTAAAAACGATTTAATATTCACGGTTTTTTTAAAACAACGCAATTTTACTTTATTAGCGATACATTTTCAAAAAAAAAATTCATAAGCTATAATCCTATCAGAAGCAAAAAATATCAACACTGTAGTACCGAAAATATTTTAATTAAATTAAAATATTCAACCTTCCAAAAACTGGGTATATTATGACTTTCGTGACTGACTGTATATTACATCCAGCTTGATGAAATACTCTGTTATCATTTGCCCTATTCTCAATTTGGTTAAAATAAACACATAATTTATATTTAATAGTCGAGGTTAGAAGTGGTTGGGTGCAAAAGAATTTCATAACTATTTAGAAAGTCAAGAAATCCATAGTATTGATATTAATAAGAATAGAAAGATTGGTGTTTTAGGAACACAGAAAGAGAAAGAAGGCTCTAACGTTCTTAAATCATGGACAAAATATTATGGGAGCTTATCACTCAAAATCATGTCAATAACAATGTTGTAACAATGTTTTGTATCTGAAATAGGTACATATAATGATAAAGTTTTAATATTTTTTTTTCTATAAAAAATTCTATTCATGTTCTACGTTGATCTTTCTATGCATCATTAGCTAGATGCGATAGTCAAAATGAAGAGTAAAAAAATATAGCTAACGAAACGGATTACAGTCAAATTTTATATTTCGTGGATTGATTTGATTTTATTGCAAGAGAGAAAAATATTCATGTATTATATTGTAAGTAGAGCTGAGAATTTAACTGATTTTTTGTAGGTAGGTACTAGGTGATCTCTTAATTCTATCTCAAATTTTTAACTTTAATTAGTCATCAAGGCTGTTACATCATGTGACAACCATTATTTATTTTACAAATTTGACAGCCACTTGTTAAAAATTTGACAACAACACAATTTCGTTTTGAGCTTCGACATAACCGCTATTTCCATCTCCCTCGTTCATAGCCAGATTTGACGACGTTTTTTTTTTTTTTGGATGGCTCTTTATAAACCGAAACAAATTCACTAAAATTTAATAGAAATCAGACAAAAAAAAGTACAATGCTTCTATTAAATTTCGATTGATTTATTTCGATATATATGGTCCCAATAACATAATTTCAGTTTATTATATGAGCTCACGTGTGTACACAAACATCAGTAAAATGAACTACTCTAATTACGACATGCATTTGTAAAAATGGCGAATGCGCTAGTATAATAAGCGGTAATATAAAACAAATGCACACATATTTATTATTTTAGGAAAACATCTCGTTCATATCAATGAATTTTTAAACGTATTTTGGCCTATTTTACTGCTACAAAATTGACACAAATTTAAGTTTATCCCAAATATTCGTTCAATTTCCCAAAAAAATCAACAGTTAACAGTTCTAGATCTGGGAAAACAAACATGAGCACTCGTCGAGTTTTGCCGTTATTCCAATTCGGTAACAGAGTATAGGTAACTAATCAGATGGGGAATGAAACACTTAACTGCTGTTCAAATGTCCATTGTCTACTTGTATAATTTTAACGACTGATTGTTGGCAAAAAAATGTAAACATTTATTAAATAATTAAATAATATTTTTACAGTACTTTGATGAAGATATAGACCATAATAAATGAAGAATAGAGAAAGAAAAAGTATAATCTTTACTTTTTGTTTGTATTTTTTTTTAAATAAAAAAATGTGAAGTGCGGTTCAAACCGCATTAATACTAATACTCTTAGATATATTCCCAATGATTCACACCACCCTTTTCAATCTAAAATGGCAAGTTTTAATTTTCCAATTCACCGTTTGTTAAGTTTCCCCCTCAGTAAAGAGAGGTTTGAACATGAGAAAAAATTAATTAAGGATATAGCTAAGAATAATGGTTACTCAGTCCATTTAATAGATATGTTAATAAGGAAGCATAATTTAAGACAATCCTAATAATAATTTAAGACAATCCTGTACAATTTCACGACTTTTCGTAGATATACTGACAATACGAAATGTGTTTCGTTACCATATGAATCTAAATTTTCCCGCGGACTAGATACAGTTTTTAAAAATATTAATATAAATTTGGCTTATAATTCTAAAAATAAACTACAGACGCTTTTGGGCAACCCCAAAGACAAAGTCGACATTAACGAAAAGTCAGGAATATACGAAATAAGTTGTAAAGACTAAATACTATGACCAAAAGTATATTGGGCAAACAAAAAGATCTATTTTGACTAGATTTCAAGAACACATGGCTCATTTTAAATATGGCAGAACGGATAATCTTGTGTTGGCCAACACGCTTTTGACAACAACCATATGATAGACATAAATAATTTAAAATTAATTAGAAATGTAACAAACAGTAGACAGTTGGATGCTTTTGAAAGTTTAGAAATCAAAATATTCAAATATCATTGGTCCCTTCTTCACTGACGGCAATTTGAATGAAGAAACTTATTTAGCGCTGCTCCAAAATAATGTTGTACCGACGATGGCAAACTTGTATTCAGCTGAAGGAACCCCACAACTTCCAGGTAATGCAATATGGTTCCAGCAGGATGGTGCACCAGCACATTACGAAGTCAATGTCCGGCAATATCTCCACACAATCTTTCCAAATCGCTGGATAGGGAGACGTGGTTCTGTAGAATGGCCTGCACGATCACCTGATCTCACGCCGTTAGACTTCTTCCTATGGGGATATGTAAAAAGTATGGTCTACAAAACCAAACTCGATGATTTAGCTGACTTAAGAAGAAGAATAACACTTGCAATTAGGCCGATTACCTCGCAGATGTTAACTAACGTTAGAAGACATTTCTATTTACGTCTAGGATGCTGCCAAGATGCTGGAGGCATGCATTTTGATCATCTGCTGCATTAATAATGATTTGTTTTTTATTTTAATGTAACGAACTTCCTACGCTGGAGAAACTTTTTTTGTCTTGTTAGTTTCTGTAATAAAAATTAAAACCTAGCAGTTTTGAATAGAGAATGAGAAGACCTTTCAAATGAAGTATCACAAGCCCCTAATTCCAGTTTGAAAATTTAGGGGTTGTAGCTGTCACCTGAAGGCGGTTGAATTTAGGGATGATATTTTTACGTCGCAAGATGGCATTTTAGAATTAGAAATTGACTTGTCTCAGGATTTTCTAAAAAAATGCATAGTAATGGTGCTATTGGATTTATTTCATTTGGCTGTTCCACATTGTATATTCGAGTTAACCCGTTTCGGCCCAGAATGCCACTCGAAGCATATCGCTCTTCGGTGCCTCAGAACTTTTCCTATTCGCTACAGAAAATTTTTTAGGGGACATATTTTGAAAGATAAAGACTTGCCCTTTCCGATGGTGTCAATTAAATTTGTCTAAAAAATTGTTAAATAGGCAAAAAAAACAGTATTTTTACAAAAAAAACACGATTTTTTTCGACAAATTTTTTTTTAAATCAATTTTTCAAGGGATTTTGGGTCTGCCATGGACCTGGAACCTCAGTAACCTGTGGAATAAATGTCTAAACTTAAAGGATGCATTGTTTAAATATCGATTTTTCTCCCCCTGTGCATCCAAAATGGCACCTTAACTATAAAATTTTTGCAAAAAACTTCAAAGCCTGTTTATACGAAAATAACGCACTTTTTTAAAAAATTGCCAAGAATAAAAAGTTCTTAAATTCACTTAAAGACTACGCTTGACTTTTTTGAGCGTTTTTTTTTAATTTTGCACTTTTCAAAAAACTTTTGCAAAATTCAAAAAATCGTTCAAAAAAATCTAAAAATTTTGCAAAAATTGACGTGCAAAATTAAAAAAAATCGCTCAAAAAAATTCTGAAAAAAATTCCAACGTATTATTTAAGTGAGTTTAAGAACTTTTTTATTCTTGGCAATTTTTTAAAAAAGTGCGTCATTTTCGTATAAACAGGCTTTGAATTTTTTTGCAAAAATTTTGCAGTTGCGGTGCCATTTTTGATGCACAGGGGAGAAAAATCGATATTTAAACAATGCATCCTTTAAGTTTAGACATTTATTCCACAGGTTACTGAGGTTCCAGGTCCATAGCAGACCCAAAATCCCTTGAAAAATTGATTTAAAAAATTTTTGTCGAAAAAAATCGTGTTTTTTTGTAAAAAATACTGTTTTTTTGCCTATTTAACAATTTTTTAGACAAATTTAATTGACACCATCGGAAAGGGCAAGTCTTTATCTTTCGAAATATGTCCCCTAAAAATTTTTCTGTAGCGAATAGGAAAAGTTCTGAGGCACCGAAGAGCGATATGCTTCGAGTGGCATTCTGGGCCGAAACGGGTTAAACAGTTTCTACTCTCTCTAGTCGCGGCAATGAGCAATCAAAGTAGGCAAATGATCGGGGAACGGGGCGTCCGCCGTTCCCCGCGTAGTTAGAGAGTAGACTAAGTGGCTTTTACCCCGCATTCCGCGCAGCCGGGCGCAGAGAGTATTTCATTGTAGTAAAGCGGGGGTCGCCAATAAAGCTTATCCATTTATCACTGTTAATAATTCGCCTCTTCCGTTGCTTTACTTTCAGCTAACATGAGCGCGTCGTCGGCATTCTTCATTATCAGCGCCTGCACGGTGACCTCCCTGTTCGTGCTGGACGCCGATGCGATGTACCTCCCTAAAACGGTAAACTGATTATTATATCGTGCGTTCAAAAAAAAAAGTCAATTGGTCAAGTGGAGTATGGAAATCTGTTGACATATCGTTTCTTGTACAACTCTTGCCTGTAAATGTAAAACAGTGTACAAGTATGTGAAAAGAGTGAATTTTGAGAAAAATGACTCTTTCTGTCTTTCCGATGCCCTTATGTCATTTCTTAAGATTCGTGGACGAAACTTGTTTTCATAGATAAATCTCACAAAAAGCATTTAATGCGTGCTTGCGTTGCCATGGCCAACTAGGAGTTTTCATGCGAAAAATGAAATAATTTTTTTAGGAAATAATTTACATCAGATTCTTATCAGGTGCATCGAAAAACTGGGTCGTACCAATTTTCAGTGGGTTTGGATACAGAATGTTGGGAAAAAATAAAGTTAAAACGATCAATTTTTTTTCAGTCAGCCATTAAAATGGCATTAAACCATGTTATTTCAATGACATTCTAAATTTTCAATGCCATTAAAAACGGCAAACTTGTTTTTTGTTAACAGTGGCGGTACTCTTTGAATACTATCAGCAAATTAACATTTTTCACAATTCTCTGGTGTATTTGACGATTTATTTTTAAGAAAACATTGACAGTAGTAACGACTAAAAATGGGTTTTAACCTCTGTTGATACGGTTATCAAAACGAATGCTTTCATAAAGTACAGAAAAGGCTTTCATAAATTAATCCAGTACTTAATTCATATTGTTATAAGTATTTTTATTCTTTTTAGATTTATTAGTGAATAATGAACGGAAAAAAATTATATCGTCTTCAATTTAAATTTTGTCCGTGTATTCAAACCCAATGAAAAATTCGTACGAACATGTTTGCCATGGTCCTGAGTAAGAATCCGATGTCAATTATTTCCAAAAAGAATCGCTAATGATACTTCTTCATTTTTCGCATGAAAAAAGAACTGCTAGTTGGCCATGACTTTACTACACGGGAGGCGCAGAGCACATATTCGATGATTTTTTGTGAGACCTATCTACTAAAAAAAGTTAATCGGACTACAAATAAAGATTCTAGAAGGGTGGATATACCTTAAGTTGGGACACGCTGCATATTTTCTTTTTACTTGATAGATATCGTGTAGCTTCTATCGTACATTTTTCGATCAATATCATTTGAATGAGATTTTTCTTATTTAGTTTCCATGATAAAAGAGAATTTGATATACTTATACTTCTTATCCATGATACTGAAGGAAAAATGTGAGATTTCAGAGCCAAGGTAAAACAGTTTATATTAAATTACCAGCTTATATCTTTAAAAATACAGATGTCTCTCTTTTTATATTCAATATACCACATTTATTAATTAGTGTTCCAAAGGGTATCCCCCCATAAGTATGTTGAAATGTCCCCCCTTTTTTTTTATTTTCTTCGCATGATGAAAGTGTTTCTTAGGGCTAATTATGAAAGGTAGACCGAATTTTAGGTCTAAAAAAAATTTCCTCTCAGCTAGGTATGGAAAAAACCCTGTTTTTTACGTTTTATTTTTTTTCTCGGTTTTTAACTGTCGAAAAAATCTGAAAAATTTCATGAGTACAGATATTATGATTAGTTTTATGAAAAACATTTTTTCAAGCTCATTCAAGGTCATTATGACCTCTAAAAAAATTATTCAAACTTTAAAAAATCCCATATCTTTTAACCAAAAAAAGCTTCAGGCTCAGATTTTTAATATGTTATATTTTTAACTGTTTTTTACTACCTCAGATTTTTTCAGATTTTTTTGAGTGGTGGGTCATGCCCAAAAAGTGCGAAAAATCAATTTTTTTGTCCGTGAAACGACTTAAAACGGCTTAAAATCATCATTTTATAGTGTCCTGATGCAC
This sequence comes from Aromia moschata, assembly GCA_029963805.1. Classification (NCBI taxonomy): domain Eukaryota; kingdom Metazoa; phylum Arthropoda; class Insecta; order Coleoptera; family Cerambycidae; genus Aromia; species Aromia moschata. Next base: position 53,299 of record JAPWTK010000563.1, read on the forward strand.
TAGTCTTTCTTGCACTAAAAGGCCTCAAATGACTTCAAACAATTAAAAAATATAAAAACTACTAGTTTCGATAAGGGCCATTCCGCGGTGACGTGTGTTACATTTGTACGCATTCTAACTGTTATAATTCCTAAATTAGAACAAAATTGTCTGCGTTTTGAGTATAATTCACTTCATTTCCCTGATATTTTAATTAAAACAAAAACGTATTAGGAATTACTCAGGCGTTTAAATGCAATAATAGGTTTAAGCCCTGTGACGGGTGTTACTTGTACTTTTGCAAAATATGCTACCTTGTTGGCTAAACATGAGAGTTCAGCTAAATTAGAAGATTTTGCAACAAAACGAATAGCTAAGTAGGGAGATAAATGATCTTCATTTCTGATAATTGTAAGAGATTTGTGGATATATTGTTTTTTACATTTTTTTTTGCAAGCAAAACTTGTGACGGGTGTTACAAGATTTGTGACGGGTGTTACGAGTGCAAATAAAACAAAAGCTTAGTACGCTTTGAGGCTTTATTTATTAATATAGACTATTAAAACTAGTATTATAAGATTTTAGATATTTTCTGTTCTGTAATTTTTATTGTTTTTCTCGCGGTTACAATTTTATCAATAATTTTACCTGAGTACTTACCTGATTAATTCAAATTTTTTCACGACAAATAATAACAATTGACGGTAGCCAGAGTAAACGAAAATGGCGGTCTGTCAATATGATTTACGAAAATTATTATTCGAAAATTATTTTTTTGCTCCTTTGTATCGATTACCGCGGAATGGGCCATAAGTGGAATTTTTTTTCTTACTATTTTTAGTGATCATATTTTTTAATTGTTTGAGTCTGAGTTTTAATAAGTCATTTGAGTCCTTTTAGTGCAAGAAAAAAAATCAGGACACTATAAAATGATGATTTTAAGCCGTTTTAAGTCGTTTCACGGACAAAAAATTGATTTTTCGCACTTTTGGGCATGACCCACCACTTAAAAAAATCTGAAAAAAATTGATGTAGTAAAGTTTTCATAAAAAACAATTAAAAATATGACATATTAAAAATCTGAGCCTGAAGCTTTTTTTTGGTTAAAATATATGGGATTTTTAAAGTTTGAATAATTTTTTTAGAGGTCATAATGATCTTGAATGAGCTTGAAAAAAATTTTTCATAAAATTAATCATATTATCTGTACTCATGAATTTTTTCAGATTTTTTCGACAGTTAAAAACCGAGAAAAAAAATAAAACGTAAAAAAACAGGGTTTTTTCCATACCTAGCTGAGAGGAAATTTTTTTTAGACCTAAAATTCGGTCTACCTTTCATAATTAGCCCTAAGAAACACTTTTATCATGCGAAGAAAATAAAAAAAAGGGGGGCATTTCACCATACTTATGGGGGATACCCTTTGGAACACTAATTAATAAATGTGGTATATTGAATATAAAAAGAGAGACATCTGGATTTTTAAAGATATAAGCTGGTAATTTAATATAAACTGTTTTACCTTGGCTCTGAAATCTAACATTTTTCCTTCAGTATCATGGATAAGAAGTATAAGTATATCAAATTCTCTTTTATCATGGAAACTAAACAAGAAAAAATCTCATTCAAATGATATTGATCGAAAAATGTACGATAGAAGCTACACGATATCTATCAAGTAAAAAGAAAATATGCAGCGTGTCCCACTTAAGGTATATCCACCCTTCTAGAATCTTTATTTGTAGTCCGATTAACTTTTTTTTAGTAGATAGGTCTCACAAAAAAAATCATCGAATATGTGCTCTGCGCCTCCCGTGTAGTAAAGTCATGGCCAACTAGCAGTTCTTTTTTTCATGCGAAAAATGAAGAAGTATCATTAGCGATTCTTTTTTGGAAATAATTGACATCGGATTCTTACTCAGGACCATGGCAAACCCGTTCGTACGAATTTTCATTGGGTTTGAATACACGGACAAAATTTAAATTGAAGACGATATAATTTTTTTCCGTTCACTATTCACTAATAAATCTAAAAAGAATAAAAATACTTATAACAATATGAATTAAGTACTGGATTAATTTATGAAAGCCTTTTCTGTACTTTATGAAAGCATTCGTTTTGATAACCGTATCAACAGAGGTTAAAACCCATTTTTAGTCGTTACTACTGTCAATGTTTTCTTAAAAATAAATCGTCAAATACACCAGAGAATTGTGAAAAATGTTAATTTGCTGATAGTATTCAAAGAGTACCGCCACTGTTAACAAAAAACAAGTTTGCCGTTTTTAATGGCATTGAAAATTTAGAATGTCATTGAAATAACATGGTTTAATGCCATTTTAATGGCTGACTGAAAAAAAATTGATCGTTTTAACTTTATTTTTTCCCAACATTCTGTATCCAAACCCACTGAAAATTGGTACGACCCAGTTTTCGATGCACCTGAGTAAGAATCTGATGTAAATTATTTCCTAAAAAATTATTTCATTTTTCGCATGAAAACTCCTAGTTGGCCATGGCACAAGGGAGGCGCAGAGCACGCATTAAATGCTTTTTTTGTGAGATTTATCTACTGAAAACAAGTTCATGAAAATCGGACTACAAATAAAGATTTTAGAAGGGTGAATAGACCTTAAGTGGGACACACTGTATATATTTTGTTGGCTATAAAAAAAAACCCTTCGTCAACCACGTCCAGAGAACTTTAATTTCGAGGGAGCTGTGTCGAAAATTCCTTAGCTCAGTAAAACATTAAAATTGCCTAAAAGCGGAATATTTTTTACTAATTTAGAAAGTTGGGACTTTTTTTGAAATCGAAGTAGTTTAATGAGATATATACTATTCCACCTTAGTACCCTTTGTTGTTTATATTGTTCTACCATTGACTTAAATTAAGTTGGGGGTATAAGGGATTAGATACTATTTTACCAACGTTTTATATTCCTAACAAAGCAAGATACAAAGAAACTAAAAATATCATGAAAAAAGAGCGGGAAAAACAGTAAAGGTTCGACGAAAAATCGAAAAATCTCAATGTTTTTCACAGATACTGTTTTACCTTTGCAGGCAAAAACTATCGCTATAGTAATATTAGCAATGATGTAACTGGTTCAATTACTTATGTTTGTATGTTTTGTACTTTTTTAGGGGTCAACAAATTATCGCACTGGGGAAAGAGTGTTTATAGAACCAGATAAGCGACCATTTTGCAACGCATTTACAGGTATGATAAAAAGATAGAAACGTAAAACAGAAACCGTATAGGTTGGTTGAGAACATGGCCATCAAATATACATATAATAAACTATGCCATTTTATACTTAGTATTTAAAATCATACGTTTTTAAATTTACATTAGGTAATTATTAGGAGGTTATACCTTAAAAATATTTTAAAACGGTTTTATTCTGTATGAAGCTTCTACGTATAAAAATAAAGGTCATATATTCCATGCTCTAGCAGAATTTCTATCAAGAAATGTAGTCTCTTCTTCTATAATTTCAATTATATAAAAATATTTCAACATTTAGAAATGTGGCGAATGCGCCAATGTTGAGGGATTATTTTTTAAATGTTTCATTATTTTGATTTACTTTTTAAATTGAAGTATTTAAGGATCTAAATACATTATTATAATTTAGTGTTTAAGACCTACTCCAGTTTATCCCAGCTAAAACTAGTGATATGGAGACAAACTACGGCACATCGTAGTTAATGACAATGATTAGGATGATTTTCCAAGATTTTACTAACTTGTATTGTACTTACATACATTTTTTATAGATTATATACACTTTTATCTATTCATTAAGATTTCTGTTGTGGCTACTCTCCTTTTGATGCCATATAATAAGCATTTTAATTAATATTCTAAAGGAAATAAATGATTTACAACTCATAATTCATGACAGAATCAGTTGAAGTGTATTTTTTTCTTTTGGGTCTGATATCATATGGTTATGCGCCGTTATTAACTTAGGCATCATTTTTTTTGCACAATTTATTGCATAATTTTATTGCACAAATATCGTTTCCAGATTTCTTTAGATATTATCTTTAATACAGTGCCCCCAAAAATAAGCAAAAAATGAATTGGATCCTTAAAATATGTGAAATTTAACTGTTTCTTAAAGACATATTAGGATATTCTTTTTTCAAAAGTTTTAAATTATAATATACTGAGTGACATAGGGACATGCATGTCACAGCCTCTAATATCTTTAAATAAAGATATTAAAATACAATTTAAAATTTGCAGGAGTTATGTAACTTTTCATCAGGATTTTTTTAACCTAACAGACATTATTTAAAGCTAAATACATACCCGAACCCAGGCACGTGTGTTACCAGGCACGGTCAGTGGCGTACGTATGCACGGGCAAAAATACACGCGTACATAATTTACAAGGCGTTTAAAAAATATGGTTTAAAAATTACACAGGCACAAAAGAAAATGTAATCACATGCATTTTGACCCTCTGAACATGAATCTGATGTCCGCTTTGTCCGAGTGGCTTTTGCATTTTTACTAACCTCAAAAGATACCTCAATAATGCCCGAAAAACCTCAAACAAATAAATAAAAAGCTTAAATGAGCTGTCCACCATTTCCATTTGTATTTTGTGGCGCAGAAGCCGAATCTGACGTCAGAATTGGCCGATTAGTTATACATTCTGACATAACTTCAAAAAACACCTTAAGAATGATCGAAAAATGCCAAGGAAGTAAATAAAAAGGTTAAATGAGTTGATTACTATATTTATACATAATTTGGGGTACTGAAACTGAATCTGAGATCAGAATTAGCTAATCAGTAAGGAATTTCGACATAACCTCAAAAAAACACCCAAAAAATGACCGAGAATCCAAAACAAATTAATTAAACGCTTTAACCAAAAATTATAAACTTAACATAATCTAAGGCAAGAGATTTACACAAAGAACTTTAAACTAAGAACTCTTAACCTAACATAACCTGGGACAAGAACTTTAAACCAAAAATTTAAACCTATTATAAAGTAAGACACGAACTGTTAAATTCCTAAGGCAAAAACTATTAAGGTTTAGAGTTGTTTGTTAAAGTTACTGTCTTAGAATATTTTACATTTTACATAGTAAGAAATATTTTTTATTTTCGGTGACTTGTTTCGATATTTCGGAACATCGAATTTACTAAAAACAAGGCAATCATTTTACACAAAGAACTTTAAACCAAGAACTCTAGATCTAACAAAACTTAAGGCAAAAACTTTGCACCAATAACTCTAAATGTAACATAAGATATGATCCTTACACAAAGAACTATAAACCAAGAACTCTAAACCTTAATAGTTCTTGCCTTAGGAATTTAACAGTTCTTGTCTTAATAGGTTTAAGTTTTTGGTTTAAAGTTCTTGTCTCAGGTTATGCTAGGTTTAATTTTTGGTTTAAGCTTTTAATTTATTTGTTTTCGATTTTTCGGCATTTTTTTAGGTGTTTTTGATGTCAAAATTCCTAACTGATCGGCCAATTTTGACCTCAGATTATGCCTCAGCGCCCCAAAATACGTATGGAAATTGTGGTCAGCTCATTTAAGCTTTTTATTTACTTGTTTGAGACTGTTCAGACATTCCTAAGGTGATTTTTGAGGTTAGGAAATATGCAAGAGCCAATTGAACAAAACTGACATCGGATTTGTGATCAGCGGATCAAAATGCATGAGAATACATAGATCCGCCTTCTAGCATTAACTTTTTTTTGCCTGTGTTCTCGTAGAGTTGTAAAGTTCCGACTCTGCGTTGTGGAACACTGTCCGAACCCTACTTATTACTATTTTACCCTCAGGTTGCGGAAAGAAGCGCTCCAATCTGCCCGCCCTTACGGACAAAGGCGAGGAAATGGACGAATCCATAAACAGCCTGCTCGAATTGAGCGCGGAACCGGCCGTTGAGGACCTCTCTCGGCAGATCATGTCGGAGGCGAAACTCTGGGAGGCAATACAGGAAGCCAACGTGGAACTCAACCGACGCAAACAGAAGAACTCCATGGAGAGCTCGGAAGATGACGTTGTCGTTCCGGCGCGGAGTGCCACGGCGAGTTGCGCGTTGCCTCCGTGCTATATCTAATCGCTAGCGTAATAGAGGTGCACTATTTTAACCTATTTGTTATACAATATATAAATTTGCCGCCTCCATAGTAAAAAATGCGACTGTTGTCCAAATGTAGATGTTGTTACGTGATAATCGTCGTCAACACCAGGTAGCGCTTCGAACGGACAGAAGTTAATCACATAGTAGATGTTTCTCTTTGTAAATATTTGGCGATCGTTATGAAAAATATTACCGTGATGCTCGTTCATATCTCTATCATTGTCTCTTTTATAGTTTATAGAGAAAGATAATATTAAACTAATCCATCGACATATAGAACTGGACTGGTGATTGAGGACTGAGCATCCAAACTCCAGTAGAAAGAGAGGGAAGACCTGGGCGACATATTTTTCTCTCTCTAACGCTCTATGATTGGTCGTTGACTAAAGACGTTTCCACCCGGCAGTGTCGTATCTTGAGAAATACCATACCCGCCGGCAAGTAAACAAGGACCGAGATGTCGCCCAGGTTTTCCTCTCTTTCTACTAGAGTTGTCAACGCGCAGCTCAGACAGCCAGTCAATCTGAAAATGTGATCGTCCAATAACCGTTAAATAAAAGAGCTTCTACACTGCACTGAACACAGTAAAAACTCTGGGATTACATTTATTTCTATTATACCGTAAATTCAAACAAGATTTCTTTATTAATTTTCGTCTATTATTGCAAAAACTTATTTTGCTTACCGTATACTCATTACATTTAATTAAATATTATAATAATATCTAGTTTTATTTAAAATTTACATTATACCTTTAATCAATAAATTTTATACCGATCAAAATTTAACAGTTCTTTTAGGAATAATAGAAAAAACAGAAAAAACGGTACAAATTTATTTATTTCTATTTCATTTCTCTAGCACAGAGTAACCCTTGTGCTTTTACACACATAAGCATATTCCAATTATCATCAAAAATCAATATTTAAAGTTCAAAGTCCAACAATATGCCAAAAACTAAATCTCGAATAAAAAAATCTACGAAGTTAGTCGTTTGCCTCTAAAAGATCTAAGTCATTTTACAAAACTGAATGGTATCACCATCTATCCACACGTGTGACACTAAACCGATGAAGCTTGTTTCTCTCCATAAGAGCGGTAAATATGTATGTTATATAATAAATGTTTAACCTATAACCACCCCAAGGTACTCAACTACCCTTAAGTCTCAAGCATTTGTCGGTGACACGATGTGTCGTTGCTTTAATTGTAAATTTGATATAGTGTTGTAGAAAAAATGGTAGGCACAAACAAAGCGACTTATGGTAGGGGAGAGTGGGGCAAGTTGGCGGAGTTAAAGGAAAAACCAATACTACTAATCAAATATCATACATTTTAATGAAAACAAACAGTGAGGGTGTGGAACATGCATATATTTGCTAAAGAATAAAACAGCTGGAATAGTAAATATTTCGGTGAAAATATATAAAACAAGATGTTTTCTTTTTTCGTTATTTTCGTCATCTTGCACCCACGGCTGTTTGAGGAGAAATATCTCACTTGAACCAAGCGAGTTTCTTGGAGCTTGTACAAAATTTATGGCACCAGGTTTCGCAGTTTAGGTTCATTATCTTGCTCCACTCTCCCCTACCCATCAGGGGGGTGGTGGAATTTGATATTCTCGTATTTTCGTAAGGAAGTCTGGGACACATCAGGTTTTAGGTATTTTAGTTATTTTAGTTATTAGTAGACACAAATAGTGGCTCGAATAGTTAAAAGCCTTGAACTTGAAGAACTATAAAATATCAGAAACTTTACAGATGTCAATATTTCTATAAATACACTAGAATAAAAATCCTTTGTTTAATTGATGACTTAAAAGAGTTTCACAAATATTTTGTAGTCCGTTTCCAAGATTTTCGAACCATATTTTTGAAAAAAACGTTCGCAATCTTTTTTGCTATTCTACCCTTCTATTTGGGTGAGTAATAACCGCCTACATCTTCTTTACGAAAAATATGAGAATTTCAAATTCCACCAGCCCCGACTGGTTGGACTTGGAGTTTCTAGGATTGCCTATTATTGCACTCATTTCTTGCTCATGCCGTTATCTTCTCAATGTTGTAGTCTTGGCAGTGCTTTTCGTCAATGAATTAGTCAAATCAGTTAAATGAGATACACGATGTCCAATAAGTGGCATAAGGTGTTCTTAAATATTGTAGAAGTAAAATCTTTAGTAAAGGTGTATTTTGTAGCTGTGGTATAAAAATGTAAAGATAATTTAATAGCATTTTTAGGCAATCAAAACACTATATAGACAGGTATATATCTAGGTTCAATCTATTTTGGTGGTCACCTTTTTTATTTCATCCACTATCAAAAGTCTGCTCATTCCTTGTTACTCTTAGAGTATCCTTCTTTAATATTTGATGTTAATTCCACAATTTTTGTAAACAATGCATATTATAGAAATACAAGGAGTGAATACTCAGAACCCTTTGTATATACATACATATGTATATACGTATATTGTTAAGAATACGAGTAACAAGTTCGGAAAGTAAATTAGCTGTTTCTTTTTTAAAATCTTATTATTCTATTACTACTTTCGGTCTCATAAGTTTTTTCATTTTATCATGCTTTACTTTTAACAGACAATTTTTTTACTAAGAAGGAACGTGTTTAGAAACGAGGTTTAAAATTTGTATACCTAAATTACGTTGGAGAGACTTAGACTTTCAATGCATGTACTTTCCCTTTTGCAAAATAGAATATAAAATAGAATTGCCAATAAATCTTGAAAATTTGTATGTTATGTTGTTCCAGAAGCTACCTGAAACTCCCTTAGATGATTCTCTGAATGTGTACAGGATGTTTCCTAAGTAAAATGAAAAACTGAGGGAGGTGAATTCATGAAGAAAAGGTTATATTAAAAAGTTTTTACTTAAGTGGTTTAGTGTTTGAGATACAGAGCGTTAAAGTTTATTTTTTTTTTAGTTTTTTTTTGGCAAAAAGTTTTTTTTTTTTCTTTTCCCCACATTAAATGACTTTACGCACGCCCTTGTTAGTGCTTTTTCAATATAGTGATTACCCATACGCACGCCCCTGTTAGTGCTGGAAAAAACAGCAAAAATATGCCTTATATCACGGTGTGTAAGTGCCAGAAATTCTAAAGAGAACATATAAAAGTACTCGAGATTAGAATACAGATATTTAAAAAAAAAACTAAAAAAACAAAACTTTAACGCTTTGTGTCACAGAAACTGAGCCACTTAGGAAAAACCTGTATATAACATTTTCTCTATGAAATCAGAAGATGAAGTACTCCTCAGTTTTTCAGACTACTTAGTAAACACCCTGTTTAAAAAATAATACATAAATTAAATGCTTAAGTTTGTACATATAATGGGCCGATCATTGATTGTATTTCTGATTTTCATGGAAATTTTCACAAATAAAACCATCGATTTTGTAATTTTTAAAATCAAATTTGATAAATGAGCAGGCCATCTACCTGATAGGTAGATGGCCTGGACTGTCTATTTGAGATATTTGTTTGGTTTTCAAACAGCACTTTTTTTGCATTCAGTTTCACCTAAATTTTAAAATAAGAAAAATCGTGCGTACTTTTCGGGAAACCCTGTATATTACAATTATCCAAGTTTCGCTTAAAAGTAAATTATTAACACTTAATTGTCTATTTATCTGTCTATTTAACAGTTTTACGGATAAATAGACTACTTAAGTGTTTATCTTAAAATCCTTATGTTTGATTTGTATAATACCTCTTAAATTACATCATTGTAATACCGGGTATACGATTGTATTTCAAATGTCTCGACACATTTTTAATAAAAACGTCTATTGGTTGTAGAATAATGGAAAAATAAATTACTCTTGAAATATATAACCCGTTTATGAATAGTTATATATGATACATTCTGACATGAAAATATATGCACCGAATATTATGAACAATATATCATAATAACATATCTATCCGAATATTATAAATGTTATCATTTTACTGATAAATAAAACATAACAAGAAAATTAATGCGTTTTTATTGTCCTATGCGGAATAATCAGATTGCGAGTTATACTGAATGTCCTCAAATTACACCCACACCGATATGTGATCGTTAATAAATAATATAATAATTAATAAAAATTAATTTTATTAATTATAAAATAATAATTTATTTGTATATTTAATAATAAATTAATTAATGTATATTTAATAATAAATCGTTAAGCGCGTTAATAAAAATAAATCGGACTACTATGAGATTGAGCGTGATAAAAGGTCGATTTTTTTTCAATTTCATTTGATTTTACTAGTATCATAATTAAATATTAGATACTCTTTTAACACAATAAGTAATTTATGTATTTTGTCATACCATTTTTTTTCAAAAAAATAAACTCCAAATACCGTAGAATTATTAAATAAGTAACAGTACATAAACGATAAATGCATAAAAAAAGTAACGTAAACGTAGTTGTAAAACTATAAAAGCTTTAGCTTTTTTAGTATTCAGTGCACATGGACCAGGGTCGGAGGGTGAATAAAAACCGAAAATGGCATCCTTTTTTCTGCAACTAGGCCAACTGTCAGGACACTGAGTTGAAACTTCATGTGTAGAGAACTTACATATACTAAATTCCATATCCTAAATACAGTTTGGCCTGTGGGCACTTTCCACATGGTTATATACAGGGTGTTTCAGTTTTTTGTAGCAGAATTTTAACACCTGATGGAACTTTTAAAACTAATGCACAAAGCTTACGTGAATATAAGTTTTAAAAGCCTTAGTTTTCGAGATCAGGGTATTGAAATTAAATTTTAAAAACAGATTTCTCTAAATATCGTACACATTTGTCAAAGTATTGCATTCAAAGTTGGTATACGGGGTTTTTTTGGTATGAGAAAACCTATTGTGAACCCCGGATTAATTTTAAAATCAAGACATCTTTATATATTAAATTAACCATAACTTTTTCTTAATGTAGTTTGTTGCAGTAATTGTTTTCTTTTGTTTTAACTGAGATAATATTAATACAAACAATATGTTCATGTATTATCATCCAAATTTGACGACGTTTTTTTTGGATGGTTTGTTGTTATGATAATAGTGAGCTGCTACGTATCCTGTTTGAAATAGTTCAGTTTCCTTTAACATATTCTGATGGGATTATTAACGCCTCTAAACTACATTTCTGCAGTGAATTTGCTTTCCACTCCAGCGAACTTGGCACATTACCAAACACATTGCTATTGCCAGAATCAAATATCTGTGCCATGACGTAGTACTTATTATAAGTCGGATTCCAATTCTCCGGACAGAAGCTGCACAAACGGAACATGATTTTAATCCAGTTGGTACTTGTATTATTTAAAATAACTGGTAAATTATGTATGTTATATACAGGGTGTTTCACCTAAGGTGGTTTCTTCCATAACTCGTCCATAAATAAACGTTTCAAATAAAAGTTTCACAAAATGATGTGGTGTGTATTTGTAAAATATTTCTAATCGTACAGGGTGCTTTATTTCCTGTAAACGTTATACGGAACACCCTGTATATTTGGATACCCCACTAAATTTTAGGTCGACTTTATCAACAATACATGGTACCTAAAACCCACCGTTTTGGAGATATTCAACTGTTTTTGAATAATATTAAAATTAAAAATAATAGCGATCACACTGTTCTAAATATTTTAAATAGCTTTTAAACCAAAAAAAGTTAGAGACGTACGGTTTGAATAGTTCGATTCATGAACTACTCTTTCATTTTCATTGTTGAAAAATGCTGTTCCGGGTGTTTCACTATAAGTGGACACCTCCTTATCTTTTTTATTTTGCTTTATACAAAAAAAAAAAATGTTAAATACAAAAATTATAGGTTGCAATGTTAAGTTTTTTTAAGACATAGTTTTCACGTAAAAGAGTGATAAATAAAAATGTATTTTTTTCTTATGGAACACCCTGTCTATCATATTACTGAATAATTAAGCTCACCTCCCTAATTACGGATCTTTCATAGCTACCTATATAGTTTATTATACTTTTATAATTTGCATTTTTTTCACAGTTTTATAAGCTTTTGCAACACTTTTCAGCAAATGTTTGAGACAACCTCTTATTGAAATCTAATTCAGTCAATTTCGCAAGGTGTCCGAACAATTGCAAGCCCTTTCTTGAATCCATTGCCTACTACATGTAAAATTGAAATAGGCTTTTTTTTTGCTTAGATTTTTAAAATAAGTATAATAGACTATATATATTCGTAATCAGGGAGATGAACCCAATTATTTAGTGCTATAATATACAGGGTGTTCCATAAGAAAAAAATACATTTTTCTTTATCACGGTTTTCTGCAACACCCTATATACACTAAAACTGTATCATAAAAAAACCTAACGTTGTACCCTACAACTTTTGTATTTAACATTTCTTGATATAAATAAAATAAGAAAGTTAAGGGAGGGGTCCATTAATCACAAATACCAATTGTCAAACCCGATATCTTCCAATAGCAATAACTTATTTTTTCAAACGGAATGACCCAAAGTAACTAATACCATCGAACGCCAAATTAACTTATCCTTTAACAGATATAAATTTGTTGAAAAAGCTAAACAAATATTTTAAACCAGAAAATAACTAAACATAAACTAAAATTAAAGTAAATGTTCAAAGCGTTCTTCATTAACAACTTCACGGCAGCCTAATCGATTAATAAACTTATCTCTTCGTCGATTAACATAAATCTTCGACCTCAAACATCCCCAGAAAACGAAATCGACCGGAGTAAGATCTGTGCACGAGCAGGCCATTCTAGGAGCCCTCTTCGTCCGGTCCATATATTTGGGAATGTATGCTAATTTATTCGGAAACGCCCTGTATAAAGTGATGGACGTTAGACGGGAAGAGTAATTTTAAACTTAGGAACGTGTTTCTAAAAAATATTAGTACAAATAGTGAGCTTTATTTAGAGACCTTAAGTGTAGATACAAGGAGGAAAGTTATAATTTTCGTAAGCATAGTAAGTACATCGCCACTGAGCATCCAAATGGTATTCAAACGAAAATAATATTGTTAAGATAATTTTGTGATCATAAAATGTCCATTTATTTCAAGTTACACTAATAAAACCCCTGTTTTACTTTTGAAAGAATTCTAATATCCAGCCAAAACTGACATATTGTAGGTTTATTACATTTCACATAAGTTTGGTAGACATATAGTGGTCCATAAGTGTTCCGTTTCTACTCGGATAAGATGGACTCAGGACACAGGAGCTAAATGCCCAGAAACAAAATAATTTCCCATCCGAGTAGGAACACAAACAACAACGGGATCATTGTATGTCTCGCTGTCTCTTTCTAGTTGAGCTGAGTGTCGCGATTATGCTTTTCACTAACTTCGCTGGGCATCTCCTGGGAGTTCTCGAAGAGGTTCCTCTGCTGCAAGTAGGGATACCTTGTCTTGGCCAGCCAAAGCTCCAGTCTCAGGCTCGGATCCATCGCGAAGGGCAGGGGATCGACGTTGGGACTGCGTTTTTTTCAAGTAATTAAAGCAACAAGTTCGAAAATGTCTCGTGCCGCATGCTGACTGGCACTCCGATCCACAGGAGTTGCAGGATTGGGCCTCTCCCCAAACTACCCCTGTTGAACAATGTGAAAAGTCAGACTTTCTTTAAAGCGCTTTTGTTGGAAAATCTACGATATACAGGGTGTCCACTTTTATCTGTGTACAAATCCATATAATCCTGATTTTTCAAGATAACACAGTCACACAAAAAAAGTTGTCTGACCTGGAGGTCTCACTATGTGTACTATTTGTTTTTGGGGTCGCTGAATCCGAATCCGGGGTCGGTTTCATCTGATATTCTCTGCACAGTTGTAATAACTTTTAGAGGGAGAATGTCAATTTCTATGGTGTGATTTATAAAAAAAAATAACCCAATAACCCCACAGCCACATAACCACATAGCCACATAACTACATAACCCTATAATTCGATGCTGTAATCATGTAACGCAATCTCTCACAATGAAACGGATGTTACAGTTCTCAAGCAAATATACACCATAAAGAAATATATAAATAAATAAATCTGTAAATAAATTAATGAATCTGGGAATGCCAGAACTCCGACTGCATATGTATATGCCGTAATCTAACGTAATGTACAACCATTGGGTTGTATTATAAGATTATGAGGTTTCGGATCCATAGTGTTTGTGGTTTTAACGGATATAGCAAATCTGAGGGTGGTTTTTGAGGTTGTGACCGAACCCAGACGTTTTTGGATGAAACTGACCCCGGATTCGGAATCAGCGACTCCAGTCGGAGTCAGACCCCACGTTAGAAACTTTTATCGGGTTTTAGAGTTATGGGGTTATGTGGTTATGGGGTTATGTTGTTATGGGTAGTTTGTGGGGTCATTTCTTATTGTATTATTGGATAATGAGATTTCGGAGCCATAGGGTTTGTGGTTTTAACGGATATCGCAAATTTGACGTTGTTTTTTGAGGTTATGGCCGAACCCAGACGTGCTGGGATGAAACTGATTTGGATTCAGCGTAGTGAGACCCCCAAGTCAGCTTTTTTTGTGTGGCTGTGTAATTGATTAAACTTTTTTTTGTGCAGTGAAATCATGTCAAGATAGTTTAATGTTTTCTGGAATAAATTACACTTAATTTTAAGCTCAATGTATTCCCTGTGTACGCCAAAAAATAGAAGATGGAATGGTAAAATGGAAGATTTGAAATCTTCCATATTACCTTGTTTAAGCTGGATTTTCTGGATCGAAGTTTTGCTGTAAGTTCATTTTAATATGCTTTCTTACAAACCAAATATTAGCCATTTTTCTATGGTCTATATTAGTCAATTTGGAAGTAATATTGTTATATTGCGAAAATTACAAAATTCCACCTGTTTTCAGTACATTAATATGCACTTAAAAGAAACTGTAGTATCTAGACAAAAAATAAAGAGCCATTAAAAAACAAACATCATCAAATATGGCTATGAACGAGAGAGATGGAAATGTTGAAGCTCGAAAAGAAACTATGTTGTCAAACTTTTGAAGTGGCAAAGTGGAAGCGTCAGTAGGAAACAATGAAGTGGCAGACTCAGAGTAAGAACAGAGGAAAACGTTGAAATGGTTAAGCAAGAGATAAAGGACAATTCAAGAATATCAATTAGCCATCTGAGCCAACAAGTGAATGCTGCCCTATGCAACATGTCAACGAATTTTGAAAAATGATTTGGAGCTTACTTACAGCCTCAGACAAGCCTCAGTTTTATATTGAAACTCCACTATACCCAGAAAAAGTGGAGTGTGAGTAGTAGGTAGCTGTGAGCAGAAGAAGGATTGTTGGACCAATTTTTTTTTTTTAACGGAACACTAATTATATAGCGAGATATCATTTAAAAATTTTAACACTTTTTGTACAAATGGAAATCCAAAACAAGATGAAGCTAGTGAGCGTACTGCTAGGGAAACAATTAATTATATATTCGAATTAGGCAGACCACATCCCCCTAAAACTTGCGATTTGAGCCCCTGTGATTTTTTTTTCTCTGGCCTTTAAAAAAAAAATCAATTTTTGAAACTCTGAGATATTGAACAGCGTGGATACTACAGCAGGTTACAGACTAATTAAAATAAGAGCTCAAGCTCAATGGTGTATAATTATGGACGGTCGTCATTTTCTTTAATAGTGTCTTATTTTTTCGAATATACAGGGTGTTTGAAAAAGGCACGGCAATATTTAAGCGGGTGATTGCCCAGGACATTCTATAAAAAAAAGTTCCTATAAGCATAAGTCCGCGAACGCGTCGTTACCGATCTACAGGATGTTGAAATTTAATTTTAAAAACAGTATAAATCAGTCAACGCTGTACATTTTTTATCAATAAATTTGGTTAAAGTGCCCCCCTGACTTAATAATTGTAATATTCTAAAATCAGCCCCTTAGTATTTCTACAAACAACAAACAATAATTTGAATTTGGATTTGGGCGCCTACTAAAATGGTTTTTATTTTTTTTACTCAAAAACGGTGCGTCGTACAATAAAATCTGAAGAAATCTTTTTTCATCATATTCGAACAAGGAATTGAAAAATTATTTTTATTTTTAGAAAAATCAGCGGCGTCCTATTTTTTCCTTTAAAAGTAGCCAGTGACATGCCGATACGCGCGCCACTGTTAAGACTAAAAAAATCATTTTGAATTGCAAAGCATGCGTCTCCCATAGCTATTGACACACTTAAAATTTCATTGTAATATCTCAAACGGTTTTGGAAAAATCTAATTTTTACTGTTTTTAAAATTAAACTTCAACATATTGTAGACCGGTAACGAAGTGTTTGCGGACCTATGTTTATAGGAACTTTTTTATAGAATGGCCTGGGTAATCACCCCCTTAAATATTGCCGCGTCTTTTTTAAACACCCTGTATAGTTTCTTTTTGACAGTTTTTTATATTTCATTTTATTTTATTTCTGTTTTATATATACTCAGTAAAAGTACCCATCACATAATGAATTTATGATTAATTAAGAATATAAATACGTCTTCTTTTGATGGCGCTTTTTTTGGAATGGTTCGTTATTTTTTGTCTACTATAATTAGGTCAAGATAACATTGAACTATTTTGACATAATTTCATGGCACACTTGACTGTTCTGCGGTTTTTAAATTCGATATTTTGCTCAACTTTGTGATCGTTTTGAAAGAAATATATATTTTTGTTCAAATATGAATGTTGTGTCTCCATAAACTATGGATTCAGATTTTAAATAAAAAAATCGCTTTAAAATAAAAAAAAATATTGATTTTGGGGATATAAGAAAATCGTAGCAGGCCATGGAAATGCATCTTAAAAGCAGAAGAAGCAGATTTTGATGCTCTTAAAAATTCAGTAATTAAAAAAAAGTTTAATCGATTGTCTTGAAAAATGAGGATTATGTAAATTTGTACATAAATAAAAGTTGACACCCTGTATGATGTTATTTTCTGTGGATTTTGTGTTCGGCTAGCAACAAGTAGACCGTGTTGATTGCTACTGACAAGGAATCTCAGGTCTTCAGGTCAAATTACACTATATTCTCCTTTAAGTTTGGAAAATTTAGAATTACACAGATCCCTTTGGTAATACATATTTATATTTTATACAGTGTGACCCATTTAAGATCACATCATCGCACCAGATTTTAGGGGGACCCAAATGGAGGGCTGGAATAGTAAAAAGGCGCAAATAGTACTCCCAAAAAAATCTTGGAAGAGGGCTGCAAAATATTTGTGAAATATATATATTTTTCATAATTAACATGTGAATATAAAAACTTTTTAATGTCATGGTTTTTGCCTCATTATATTAATTGAAGTTGATCAAATATTAGTTAACGGATATACAGGGTTGCTGAGATTTTAAAAAGAGTCACCCTGTAAATAAATTGCACACAGAAATAATCTTCCAGAGTCGGTATTGGAGAATTCTGATTTTTTTTCATAAAACGTATGTTGATCATATTTTTATTTATCACTTAACATATATTAAAGCAATAAAAGTAAATAAAAAAAATAATGACATGATTTTATAATTAAGAGGAGTAGGCTGTTGTGGCGATTTACTAACAATGTGAATACAATTAATATAAAGTTTTACTAACAATGAATATAATCGATTTTTCAAAAATCTGTGGAAAAAAGTATGAGCTATGTTATATTGTTAATTAGTTAGTTAGTTACTGTTTATTAGTTCTTATAAAATACCTTACATGGTGTCGAACTTGTCAATATAGCAAAAATATAGATATGAAAAAATTATCTATATAATTTTTAATCTTTATAATCAGAAGAATAAACGGAATTCAACTAATAAAAAAATACATGGTGTATACTCAATTAAAATAAATATATGTTAATTAAACAGCTGCAACATTTTTGTTTCAATTGTTTTTTTCTGCCAGCATGTTAAAAATAAGTATCTTTTTTTTAATTCTAAAAACAATGTGGGTGTGATTTCAAATGAACTCACCCTGTACATATAATTGATACGAACTGTAAGTATTATCATCCTATCAGATACAAAAGGACTTTTTATACATGTAACTAGATGTTAAATTTATCATTTTCTTTTATCATTTTTCTTTTATCGTTCATTTATCATATTCAGTTTCTCAAGGCTTTATAAAGTTTGGAAAAATCGCTTTTTTTTTCCAAAGGACTGGAACGCAAAATTATTGTGCAAAAACTATCAAACCGATTTGAATGAAATAACCTGTATAACCTGTATAACAAAACTTTTTAAATTTAATAACAACACGTTTTCTTTTTCCAACTTTACTCCACAATGAATAATAAAAAGGAATAATGAAAAGGAAAAAAAAGAACAGGAATGTTTTAGTTTTTTTTTACATTTTGTTTAATAACAAATTTTCCAACTTTTTCAACTGGCACATAAAAACAGCATATAGTCATTAATTTCCATTAATGACAGATTCGCTTTGAGCGCAAAAATAATCAAATACATCTAAGAAATAACTCAGAAGTTCATCACTTTTATACAGTTTTTGCCATTATAATTGTAACTATTCTTATTATAGTATATTTGCATTACTATACATATATATATGCTGACTTCCTTGAAATTTGAAAGGATTATAATTTATAATAAAGTCAATTCATTTTTTAAATGCATATTTACAAATAACTGATACGTTAAGACATGTGTGGTGGCAACTAATACAAATAAATAATTTGGAACGTGTAAAAACGTGTTGAAGATGCAAATTTAAAGAAAAATAAGGAACATTACAATATATATTAAACTCACCTAATATAAACACTAGAGCGATAAAAGCAAGTTCTCTTGTCATAGTAAACTTAACCATAGATTTGATCTTCCTTTTATTTTTGCTAGTTTACTATGTTAACGACTTATTTATCAGAAGGCGAATAACATTTTTCTAACGATGTTCTTATATAAAGTCTCTACCCCCGTATTTGATTTTTATAGGGTGGGGATGATATATCTTATCAGAAATGCGTGAAACATCCACTTGCAAAACCAATCACATCACCAATTGAATTTCAAAGGAAAACTTCGCCATAAATTACTTGATGGGTTTATGCAAAAGGCATTTTTATTTGGCTGAAAAAGTTTCTGCTTGTTTAGTGTTTTATCTTTATGCCACGTAAACTAATTTAGAAAACGGGGAGCTTCTGATAACGCTGCTTACATAAAAATACTGAGAGCGCAGAGTGGTACATTGAAAGCGACTTCGGTTCTAATGTGACAAATAAATGTAAGGATTCGACAAAGAGATGCTGTCACAACTAATTCGGCATTAAAACCCAAGAAAACAACGTAACCTTCAGTTGACTCTAGAACCCAAGCACGGACAATTTACTAACAAGTAACACTACCCAATTGTCACTCACCGATTTAAATGAAACTTTGCACACTTATAGAATACTAAAAAATTGAACCCCTGTTTTTTTTCTTCCGGAATATGCTTTTTTAGAAACCACCCCTAAAAAGGTGGTAAAAGCAAGAATCGCCGTAAATTAAATAAAAAAATACCAAAATATGTCACAAATAACATTTAATATGTTTTCTGTGCAATCGTGATGGGATTAATAAAAAGAAGATATTTGCAAAGTTTCATTCTCCAGAGTTGATTACAACTCCTTATACGGGGGTGAAAATGCGTGAAAATCGCTAATAAACGCGTTAAAAATTTATAAAAGTATGTCACAACATAAAATTTAATGATTTCTCTGTGTAATCTTGTTTAGAATGATCAAAAGGACATATTTACAAAGTTTTGTTGTCCGGAATCAACTACAACCCCTTGTACGGGGGTGCAAATATCTTAAAATCGCTAGTAAACGCGTTAACAATTTATAAAAGTATGTCACAACATAAAATTTACAATTTTTTCTGTGCAATCAAACAAGATATTGGCGAAGATTCGTATTCCGAAATAACGTCAACTCCTTTCACGTGGGTAAAAATACCCTGATATCGCTAATAAACGCGTTATAACATACTTTTATAAATGGCAAACGCGTTTATAAGCGTTTTAATACAACATAAAAATATGATATTACCGGAGCAGGCTATGTAATACCAAAGTTTACAGAATATTTATTCTATAATATACTAATCTGAATAATCTAATACTATATCTGAAAGTAGAAGCCAGAGAATAATCGAGTGTCCAGCAAAAAAAACTTGTAAAAATAAAAATACGCAACCGTTCGGGTCGGTTTTTATTTCAAATTGTAGCTGATGGATGCCCCTAAAAAGCTGGTGTGGTAGGTTGGCAAAATTTAACATGGCGGATCCAAGATGGCTGTCAAAAGTCCAATAAGGTGGCCGAATTTTTGAAAATCAACCGATTTGCACCAAATTCGGTATACTGGGGATCACTGATCACGAATCCGAAATCAGATTGCTTTATGTCCACTATTTCCATCTCTCTCGTTTATAGCTAGATTGTTTTTTTTTTGGATGGGTCTTTATTAACCAACAATATGTTTTATGTGTGTTTTATAACGAACCATTAAAAATAAAAGCGTCACCAAAGATGACCGAGCAAAAGAAGACGTATTTCTATTCTCAATCTTAAGTTTATAACCTTATTGAATTTGCAAAGCTGTCACATTATGTGATGGTACTTTTACCGAGTATATAAAAAACAAATATAAAATTAATAAAAGAAACTACATTTTCGAAAAAATAAGACACTATTAAAGAAAATGACAACCGCCCATATTTATACACATTTGAGCTCTTATTTTAACTTAGGCAATAACGTGTTGTAGTATCAATGGTGTTCTATTAATTTCTTCAATTATATTGACAAGGTTTTCCATATTGCCAACGGGAATTTCAAAAATTGAATTTTTTAGATAAGACCTGAGAAAAGAATCACAGGAGGTCAATTCTCAAAATCCATGGGGGGAATGTGGTCTGCGTGTTCAAACTAGTTATACGATCTTCGAAAAATTAATATATAATTAACTAGCTGACCCCGGCAAGCGTTGTTCTGCTATATAAATTATTTCTAATCACGATTAAAAAATGGGAGGGTGGGGCTAGGAGGGTGAAAATTGTGAGGAGGGTAATTTATTGGGGTCATGGGTATTTTTTGATGCCAAATTAAAAAAAAAATACAAAAAAAAAAATTATCAAAAAAAATAGAAAAAAAATTCTGAACAGGGACACCCTAATCACCTAGCGGTATGAAATATACTTTACGACCTATTCACATACCTACTAAATATACATAAAACATTTTCGTTTCGGAGGAGTGCGACCACAAACACCGTGACACGAGATTTTTATATATACTAGTAACAAAAATTAAAGGATATTAAAAAAAATCCAAATTTTTGGGTGATTTTCAACAAGGTATAACTCGGAGAAAAATGGTCGTACAGAAAATAAAAAAAAAGGAAATTGTAGCCTCAAGTGTCTAGTTTTCAGATCTGGACTTTAAATTTTTTTAGCGGGAGCGGTTCTCACTTAATCATCCGAAAACCAACAAAACAATTTTTTTCCAAATTTTTACTTGGCTTTAAAATGGTCTGTGGACTTTTTTTTCATCATGCGACCATAAAGGTCTTTTAGACAATTTAATCAGCTTTAATTTGACGTCTTAACGAGCTCCGTACGATGGTTTGCCACGGAGTTATCGTCGATCAAAGCAAAAAAGTCCTATTCAACTTTGACAATCAATTACTCGGGAACTAATAATCGTACAGAAAATAGAGGTAGGGTTTTGGAAACTGCAAAACATTCTTTATAAGACACAATTGGGGACGATTGATAAAAAAAAATTTTTGAAGCGATAATGTTGGCTGAAAAAAAGTTAAAAATTTGCGAATTTAAGGATATCTGGAAAATTTGGTATACCTTTGGATATACTGGATGAACGAAGGATATCGTCGGTAATTTTTTAACCTCAAAGTGTCCCCAAAAAACCCTCAAAGTTGCAAAGCGCTACGATTTTTTTTCTTAGTGCCCCGAAGGTTTAAATTTATCGTTTCGGCCAAAAATCACCGTAGCAAGTAATTTTTCGATTTTTATGCATTTTGTCAATTTCAATATGATTTTTTTGGCGAAAATCCATATTTTTTTTGGTCAAAAACATTACTCGTTGGAAAAAATCGAAAAAAAATTTTTTTTCATTCTTTTCAAATTTTTTTTTGGGGACACTTTAAGGTTAAAAAATTACAGACGATATCTTTCGTTCATCCACTATATCCAATTTGAGGAATTCTCTCAAAAACGACATTGAAAACCGGGCTGTTTTGCCTTTCGGGCGCTTGGGCACTCGAGCGAAGGGGAAAGTTTTCAATGTCGTTTTTGGGATACTTCCTCAAATTTGACAAACTTGGTTCATTGTATGATTGTAGAGCACTTCTTCACGAACCAAACGCACTTTGAAAAATTACCGTAGGACTGTTATTGACAATTGACGGGCCATTTTTCGAAAATACCTTTTTTTTACATTTTTTCGAATTGGGCCAAAAGTTATAAATATTTTTTTATAAAATTTTTACTGTAAGTAACCGCCGAAAAGAGCTAGAATTTGGTCACTCGCGGAAGTCCCTACGACTTTTGTAGGCCGAGTAATTAGCTAGTAAAAAAAGGGCAATTTTCGAAGGTTTTTATTTTTTTTTGCAAAAAAGTTGTGAAGCGATTTTAATTTTTAAAAATTGATTTTCTTCGTCTTTTTAAGCGCTATAACGTGCTATTTTTTGTTTTCCTGAAATATATTTTTTGGCACTTAAAAAGTGAAAACACCGGCTTTTCACACGTTTATGAATTTTTTTGGTTATGTTCCTACAAACCGATTTGATCCGAAACTAATGCACTCAAATTGCATTATTTTTTACCTAATTATTAATTTTTTTAACACTTGAGGAATTTTTTGAAAGATTGGACCTATTTTGGCTATCCTTCCTAGGCTATTGATTTTACTGCCATTTCTAAATTAAATGTCAAGTGAAACACGCCTTTGTTCTTTATTAAAAATGAAATCCATTATTTATTTTACAACTGTGACAGCCACTTCAAAAGCTTGACAACAACCAAGTTTCGTTTCGAGCTTAGATATAACCGCTATTTCCATCTCTCTCGTTTATAGCCAGTTTTGATGACTTTTTTTTTTGAATGGCGTGTGACGAAACATGAATGAGTTGGGCGTATACTTTTTCTACATTTGCAGTCATCTTTCTCCGTAATTCATTCGCAACTTATCTTTTTACCTTATTATTAAAAAATGTCTATCTACGTATAGGGCACAGAGTTGTAAATATTACCTGTCTCATTAGAAATAACAGCGAAGTCAATAGCGAAGTTCAATATATTATCTAGAGGGTTATATAAACTATGACATAATACTTATGGTGTGTCATACGAGGTGTGTAAATTAAGTAATGAGAGTTAACATGTAATACACCTTCAGTACAAGTTTGAACGTGTTAGAGTGATTTGTTTGTTCTTTGTGACTGTTTTCGTAAATAAACCGTTAACGTTTTTTTCTAGGGCGTTTTAAACGTGAGTGACATCTATTTTGAGCAACGGTGTGCTGTCAGGTTTTGCTTCAGACTTGGACACAGCGCAAGGGATACTTTACACCTACGGAGACAGCAGTGGCGGCTCGTGGGTGTGTTACATGGGTGGGCACAGGGTGTGTCAGTAGGATTACTTATTAGCTACCAATGGCGCCGCAGGCGAAAATTTGTAAAATTTTCAAGGTCATGCGTTTTACTGACACTTCAGGAATTTCAATGAAAAATTCTTTTATACAAAAATATAGACTTTCACAAGAATAATTTTTGGGATCTGGTAGTTTTTTGAAATAATATTTAGTCACGAATATTGAGGGCTTAAATATATTAAAATAATGGGTGGCAACATGTGAAAAAAAATTTGATATAGGTATCTTACCGTTATTTGTAGAGGAAATCAGCTCGCCTGTCCTTATTTTTCACAAAAATGTTAATCGCCTTTTCATTAAAGTCCCGGATTTGTCACACAAAATTTAATACAATTAATTATTTCGTTTAAAATATGTCTGTTTTTATCCACATTTTCATTGTGATGTCTTATATTTTCACGATAAGCACTATCAAGCTGTTGCCTTATGTCTACCTTTCCCAACACACTAAAATCTAAGATGTTATGTAAATGTTTTTCATTGTAGCTCTAGCATATTTCTTAGCTCGTTCATTTAAATGTTTTAAATCACTCACCCCTTCTTGATTCCATGCACTTTGGTTGCCACCCATCACTAAATAAATAAAACAAAACAGTTTGTTTCTTTTAGGATACCCACATAATCACTTAAATCTGTCGTAGACACTACTATTAAAATTTCGTGAATAATTTCGCGATTTGCCAACGTCTGTTTTGGAAATAATCAAATCGGGTATCGGCCTTCCTAACCGTTTAATTTCCGTTCGGATCTCGTATGTAATATCTTTATTAGTCAATAAAAAGTCCACCGAATTCATTTAGAAACGTTCACAGTAAAAAATCAAAAACAGTAAAAACACACTTCTCAGCGAAGAAAATAAACAATCACTAAAAAAAGGCCACTCAACAAGTGTGACCCGTTCAGCTGATTTTCGAACGATTTAACGACGTCTGTCTGCTGCAATCGTCTCCAAACATTACCAGTCACCGAAAAAGCCCGATTAAAAACGAGGACTGGGAAACTGTGTGCTCTCGCCCACGCGCGCGAAATGCGAGAATTCAGACTACGGTGGCTCGGTGCTCGATCGATAGTCTGTCATATATATGTGATAAAAATCATTATATGTGGTATAAAAGGATTAATAATTAGAATATGAATAGTTTGTCGTATACAATTAATTGATATTATTGTAACAATAATTTATAGTAAATTAACACAAAAGAAATATTTTCTATTGAAATTTGGGCTGGGCACATGCCCCTGTACCCTTTATCACCAGCCGCCACTGGGAGACAGTGTTTTTTCAAGAGCCCAGGGTTTTCGGTGGTTTAAGGCATTACCAGAAGGAAGAGAGTCGATTGAAGAAGATGATGTCGATTGAAGAAGAATTGAAGAAGATGATTCACGCAGCGGAAACCCTTCATCTTCAAGAACCAATGAAAATGTCAATAGAATATAGGATCTTGTGCGTTCATATCGTCGGTTAACGACAAGAATGATCGGGGAAGAGTTAAATTTGAATAACGCCACTGCTTATCAGACTTTGAAAGAAACATTTCGCAGGAACAAAAGGACATCAGGAGAGAAAGGTGTCTTGACTTTTTTGGAATCGATTGAAAATGATCCCCATTTAATGGAACGTGTCATTACTGGTGATGAGACTTGGGTGTTTGAGTGCGACCCGTAAACCAAGCGCCAAAGCATGGAATAGCACACTTCAAGCTCTCCAAGATCCAAAAAAGCAAGAATGAGCAAGTCGAAGATCAAACGCATGCTGATTTGCCTTTTTTGATAGCCAGGTAATTGCCCGCAAAGAGTTTGTTCCTACAGGCCAAACAGTGAATCAACACTTTTACAGAGAGGTTCTTGAAAAACTTCGAAAAGGGGTCATGCGTGTGAGACCAAACATCAAGAACAAGTGGATGTTGCAGCACGACAATGCGCCTTGTCACACAGCCATTTCAGTAAACGAGTTTTTAGCCAGTAAAACCATTCCTGTGGCTCCTCAGCCCCCTTATTCACCTGACTTGAGTCCTTGTGACTTTTTTCTCTTTCCGAGATTAAAAAATCACTTCAGGATACGTCATTTTGGGACCATAGAAAATATTCAAACGGCTGTAACCGACCAGCTGAAGGCTATCCTGTATATGAGTTCCAGCACTACTACGAGGAATGGAAGAACAATTTCCAGCGCTGTGTGGCTTCCCGAGGAAGTTATTTTGAAGGAGACAATACTGAGTTGTAATCCTATTCAAATAAAAAAATTAAAAAATCAGGTTCTTTACTTAATTTACATACCTCGTGTATGATTCATATTAAAACAAAAGTGAGAAATCCCCTAGAACTCGACAATGATACCATTGTATGTGTATCACCAATATTGAATCATCCTTCTAACTCCTACAATAATTGAGATACCAATGCATGCATAACCAATTTGGGACACACTGTATATTTTTCTAACCCACACTCTGGGAAACACTGTCTTAGAGGAAATAGGAAGAGATGTATATCTGAATGGGTAATGATAAAAAAAATTACACCGTATAACAATTTATTAATTAAGGTAACAATAATAGAATATAATTTCTTTCTTCTTCAGTCAAAAATCATGTACTACAGATATTGCTGTTTGCATGGTAATATTTAAATAATTGCATACAATGTGAGCGGTAATTCTTTATAAAACTATTTTTAATGTAGTCAATACATTTATTTGCTTCAGTTTTTAGGTGGTACAGAGGACGTTCAGCTTGGAATTATAAAATACAATGTAATAAATACTTAGTTGTGCCCTGATTTTAATTTAAATTATATACGAATAGCTTATTTTTAAATCTACATCTATAATCTTAATTTAAATCAGTAACAATATTAGTGTTAGCCTCAAAATTATTTTTATACACTGTTTCCTGTGATATAAAGTGTTTTACAAAATGTACAAAACCTTTGGCATCCTTTACATTTTTTTCATAATATGAATTATTATCTGATAAAAATATTACATACAGTATAACAGACAAAATAAGACATCATCTTAATAATGATGTTAAGGAGGTTAGTCGAGGTTTATATGAACACCCTGTAGACCTGTGACTATTAAAAAAAAATTGGTAAACAAAGTTGCAAACAACTCCACATTTACCATATTTTCTTAGGAAACAACGATTTTATTGACCAAATACGGAAGTTTTTGTTTTAACTTTAGAAGGTTTCTATGTCTACAAAAATAGATAGATACTCTGAAGATTTCCATTTATTGTGAGTCCAAGAACTTGGAAAAGGATTCAATATTGAGTTTTTGATGGTTTTTGAAAACATTGCAGTTATAATTTTTTAAGAATATCTTCTCACACAATCGACATATCATCTTCAACTTGGGCTTATTAGACGTAGAATTCCACAAACGTAATCCCATCAGAAGCAAAAAAAAAACAATACTATAATACAAAAATTATCAGAATTTAAGCAACCTTCAAAAAGGGTCTGAATACTTTTGCCACATACTGTATGTATTATGTGTGTAAGTAGGTATACATATGTAATATACTGTACATATATGTAAAGAGTGTCCGGTAAATATCCGGCAATATTCTAGGAGCATACAGACATATAAAAATATACTTTTTAAGACCTTATATGTATCTCGGAGAGTACTGTATAAGAAAAATTTAAATGAAGAACTAGTTTCATTTTTACCTCCCCTATATGCTCCTAGATTATTGCGGAATTCTTTCCGAACACCATGTGCAACTAGCCTTACGATTTTGGTTGTGTAAAATAATAACATTACAATACATGGAAACAGTGTATATTGAGTTAAGGATAAATTAATATAAAATGTTCCTAAAAAAAGTGTTGCAATATGCTGTAACTATAAAGCCCTTCGGTAAAAATCGTATAAGATTTTTCATCACAAAGTAGACATGAATAAAGCTATAAAAAGTCCACCTATATACCTATAATATTACAATGTCTTACTTGAATTCGAAATCATAAGAGACCAATGAAAAATATCGATTAGGGATTGTGACATTCTCGATATGCATAACCTATTACATACATATACTCCAAAATACACATTCAGTATTTATTAATCCAGTTACCATCTTTACACTGACATAAATTAGTAATCAACTAAAAAACGATATTAACACATCTATTATTTTAATTGAATACTCATAATGGTAGAATATCGATAAGTATATATATATATTTATTATTATTTCTACTTTATTTACAGGATGATTCATATTTAAACGAACGAATTATAATTGAGAGAATACGACCTATATCTACAAACAGAAACAAGAAACGTAGATTGTAGGTATTTTTCAAAAATAACTACTTTTTGTAGATCGAAACAATAAAACTATTTGATATACAGGGTGATTCAAAAATATGGGACCAAAAAATAATGGCAGATACTACATCAAAAATAAACCGAAACGTATTGTTTTATTTACTCTAAGGACGTTCTTAACAGTACTGCAGCCCTCCAAAAGGGGCGGTGCGAACAAATTTTTTTCAAATATTTTCAAAACCACCGACTCGGCGTGGCTCGAATTTGGAACAGAAGTACAATAGTCCCAAACAATAAAATAAGGCCAATATTTGATTACCCCGTACAGGGCGTTAATGGTAAACATGTCATGTTACTTTTTTTTTAATTATTTTATTTTTCCATTAACGAATTTCAGCCCGAGCCAGATAATGTAATGCGCAATTTAATTCTCTACAGAAAAGGTTTACTAGTTCGGAACGCAAAAAATGCTCGTTTTCGAGAAAAACGAAAAAAAAAACTGATTGAATGATTTTCGCAAATTCATACTAATTTAAAAAATTATAATAAGTTGGCTAGGAAAACAATGCTATATATAACATTTCCAAATTTAACACTTTCTAATAAAAACTTGGATTGTTTATCTTTTTATTTATCATTTTTTGTGAAAAGCTAGTCGTACGTATAACATGTGGATACTCGTATTTATAATATACCTATGTACTTCAGACTGTATAAAATAATTCAACTATCATTACGAGGAGATTGTTAAATACAGGTAGGTTACACTTATCACAATTTTGTTTGGCGAATATTGAAAGAAAATATTTAATTTTTTCCTATCGTAGTACCTTTGTGCAAGAGTTGCTTCTACAAGATTTTAGAAATAGGTAACATTTTTACCGATGGTTTAGAAATGATTACGAACAAGAAAACTTATACTCTGTGACGAAAGTTGCTTTACTAGATGAATAATTCTGAACAAACATAATCATCATACGAGGCCAGAAGAAAATCCACATAGTACATACACAATGTGGACATTATCAAAATGAAATTAGACTAACATTTCCAGCAACAAGTGTATGCCACCCCCATGGACACAGTAGAGAAATTAAGAGAAAAACTTCTAGTCTTTCTCTTAATTCTTCTGCTCGAATATGAGAACATTAAAAACAACAACAATACAGTATGATGCCGTGTGTGTGTTTCAATTTGAAAAAAAGGATTGATACATGTATTAGAAACAACGGTGGTCGTTTTGAAAATGACTTCATTTAAAAAAATACTTATTATTTAGTCTTTATTATTAAGGTTTGGTTATTTTCCTTATTTATTTTGCTTGAGGTTTTGGTTTGTCTATTCATTAAATAGTTTGAATAGTTTGTCTATTAATTAAATATTCAACTATCATTTTATTTTCTGAGTTATTCGAATTTTTATAGTGGATTTTCTTATGTTCCTAATAGAATTTAACGCTCTGTACGGGGTAATCAAATATTGGCCCCATTATATTATTTGGGACTATTTATTGTACTTCTGTATCAACTTTGAGCCACGCCAAGTCGGTGGTTTTGAAAATATTTGAAAAAAAAATTGAAACTTGTTCACACCAACCCCTTTTGGAGGGCTGCAATACTGTTAAGAACAACCTTAGAGCGAAATAAAAAACACGTGTCGGTTTATTTTTTAGGTATTTATCTCCCACTAATTTTTGGTCCCATATTTTTTAATCAATCTGTATAATCATTTTAAATACAAATTTATGTTACTACGCTTTTGTTTTTTATTTCTATATGAATCACCCTTCATTAAAAAAAATAATATTCTAGAAGTATAAACAATTAAATTCAATATATTACTTTCTATCTACCCGACTATACAAGAGATTCTCATAGTTGAACTTAAATTTTCTATTTTTACATAGTTCGATGATAAATTCTATTTATACAAACCACTTAGGAAGAACGAGGATCTTAAAAGCTATTTTTTATACGAAAAACATTATTTCATAGAAATAATAATGTTTCCATGCGTTTAATAATGGATATACTCAGTTCAAATTACAAACAATTTTCTAAATAGGCATACCGCTATTTTTAGAACTTCGTCAAAATGCAACGTAAGGATAAAATTAATACGTCATGCCATATTTCCGTTATGCATTTAAAACTGTTATGTTTGAACGCTGTGTATATATTTAACACGCCCTATAAATAACAGGTTATAAAAATATTTTAAAAAAACATCCTGATGCGCTTCAAATATAAAGTTGCTTCTGCTATTTCGAAAGAATTGGAATAATGCGTTTGTATTTATTTATCCTTATTTATCCATTCCATAGATGGATCGGTAGACGCGGTGAAATTGAGTGGCCTGCTTGTTCTCCCTATTAGACCCCGCTTGACTGTTTTTTTATTGGATTACTTAAAATCGAAAGTCTACTTGAACAGACCAAATAACGTAAAATATTTAAAGGACAGAATAAGGCAAGAAACTAATCAAATCACCCCGGAAACAATACAAAATGTTTTAGAAGAATTTCAGCAACGCCTACATTATTGTCAAGAAGCAACGGGCGCCCAGTTTGAACATTTGATTTAAACTGTTCCAGTGTTCTGTTTCATGTTCTTTTCTTTACTTAGTAACATTAAAAATGTAATATTTTTCAATTAAAAGATTATAGAAATTAAAAAAATCTTATGTTGCTGGATGGAGACCCAGCATGCACCCTCGTTCCATTTAAAAAATTTAAAGGGGTGGCTGTCACTCCAAGGGGGTTGAAGGGGGAGGTATAAAATGATGCTCAAAAAATGTCATTCTAGAATTAAAAATTGACGTGTTTCAGGATTTTACTCATAAATTGGAAATTACGTAGATAATGAATTTATCCGTTACTTATGGACCTCAATGTATAAAAAAACTTGCTGTTTTAGAAGTTGTTGATAACTTTTTTTAAGCTTTAATAGAATATAACTCTTTTTAGTATTACTAAAAATGTACACATACATGTTTTCATTGCATAAAAAATGCTCTTAAGTAATTTAATTTTAATTACTTGTACTTCAGTATAAATATTTTCGGCGCAGTATTAAAAAAAAAGAAAAATAGTTTACAGAGCACCTACTTAGGCAAATGCCGAATAATTTTTAAGCACTGCATTCATCATGCAATATCTCCTTCTCATATCTTCTGAAAACTTAATACGTAAATTAAAATTGTTAAGAGGCACTTCAGAATACATGGAACATATTCAAAAGCATTTAGTTTACATCAGTATGTTTCTGGCTTATTGAAATCGTGGTTCCAAAAAAATACAATTTTATCTTGCAACATCTAACAACTAAAATGTAAAATTATCGCTTAAAAATAAATTCGTACATAGTTTCTAATTCAATAGCGGACATTTAATGACATTGTGATCATAAGAGCTGCATTGATACTATAGTTATTTTTTTATATGTACATACATATTTAAAGCTTCAACAAATGCATTCTAATGACATTGAAGGGGGGTTTCAGACATTGAAAGTTGAGTACGTAAAAAACTAGAAAATTTTATATAACTGAACTTGTTATGTAATATGTAAAATACAGTAATTAATGTATATACAGTGTTTCGACACATATATTTTATTATTATAAATGGTGGTACAAAAGTATCAAATAATGGCTTTAACTTTGTTATTTGCAGTTAAAAAAAAGTTCAATATAAAAGTTATTTTGTTCATTACCATGTATGTTTTAAGTTTTTTATTACGAAAAATTATTTATTACGATTCACTCGTCACCTCTAATAAGGGAAAAAGTCATGCAGTTTTAAAACAGAAACATTACTTTTGCTAAAGAATGCCATGTAAATTTGACATTTAAATTAATACAAACAAAGAATAAATAATTATTGTCGGTTTAAAGCAGTTTTTGTTTGACATTCTTGCAAATCATTAAATTTGAAGACATGGCACATTTGAGTGAGAGACAACGTATTGAAATATTAATGATTTATGGGTACGGAAATAGGAAGAAGATTCAAAGCGAAGTGTGTACTGTATTCAACGGAATTTACCCAGATACTCCTATATCTCAAGGAACAGTCTGTCAACTAATTAAGAAATTTCGAGAAACTGGTAACGTTAAAGACGTGAAAAGAACTGGCAGACCAAAATCGGAAACAAGTGAGGAAAAAGCGTTAAATGTTCTGTTGACAATTGAAGAAACGCCACAAGTGTCAACGAGGGAAGTTGCAGACAATTTAGAAATTAGCCATGTTTCTGTGCTTAGAATTTAAAAAAAAAAAGGAAAAAAATGCATTCTTATAAGCTTCAATTAATACATGAATTGAATGAAGATGATTTTGATAGACGGATGGATTTCTGTGAGTACACGATGGAACGATGTAATGCAGATGAGAATTTTGCTTCAAATATTGTATTCTCAGATGAAGCGACCTTTATGCTAAACGGCACATTAAATCGACATAATTGTCGGTATTGGGCGAGAGCGAACCCACATTGGGTGCAAGAAGCACACACACAATATCCGCAAAAAGTAAATGTGTGGGCAGGCATTATAAGAGGACATATCATAGGCCCATTTTTTCTTGATGAAACTCTTACCGCTGATCGGTAATACTGCTGATATCTTCAACTGCTACAAACTCAGGTCATAGCCTTATTCCAGAGTAAAAATGAAGGTATCGACAATAGAATTTTCTTCCAACAAGATGGAGCTCCTCCATATTTTGCGGTACATGTTAGAGAGTACTTAAATCATGTTTTTCGAAACAGGTGGATCGGCAGAAGAGGATCTATTGAGTGGCCTACCAGATCTCCGGATTTGACGCCCTTAGATTTTTTCCTGTGGGGTCATGTTAAAAATAGTGCGTTCAAACAAAGACCTCGTAATTTGGAGGACTTAAAGGTGCGAATAACTGCTGAAATGCGCAGAATACTTGCAGAGGTGTTACACAGAGCTACTACAGTTGAATTTAAATACCGTTTAGGTCATTGCTTGGCCTTCAATGGAGCTCAGTTTGAACATTTGATTTAGTATTGCTTTTTTTTTTAATATTCAGTCTACCTTTGTTGCTTTTAAATTTAATTTGATCTAAATATTAGTTTTGTGAAATTAATTAATTAATTGTGAGTGAATAGTAATAAAAATTTATTTCTCACTTATTTTTTTTCCAAAATTGCAAAATTTTGTGACTGAATAGAGAAAAATATGCCTTTTTCATAATGAAAAAAATATATGGGTGCC
This sequence comes from Aromia moschata, assembly GCA_029963805.1. Taxonomy (NCBI): domain Eukaryota; kingdom Metazoa; phylum Arthropoda; class Insecta; order Coleoptera; family Cerambycidae; genus Aromia; species Aromia moschata. Next base: position 86,628 of record JAPWTK010000563.1, read on the forward strand.
ATTTAAAAAAAAAAATGGTTGCCATAGGAACAAAACAAAAGAAGATATCAACAAACTAAAAAACTTAAAATATACATGGTAATGAACAAAATAACTTTTATATTGAACTTTTTTTTAACTTTACAAATAACAAAGTTAAAGCCATTATTTGATACTTTTGTACCACCCGGTATATTAAAATTTTATATAACTAACATCGTGAAAAATTTTTAGGTAATCGATTCTACATACTCGAGTATAGCTCAACAATTAACTATACTACCCATTGTTTCGTGTCATTTTTTAAATTTCTCGTCATATCACTGATCACGTGACTAATGTCAAAATGCATTTTTAAGTATTCGGACATGCAAAATCGAAAACCTAAAAAACTTTTCACATCTCAGTTGTATTTTTTTTTTTCAAATATTGCGAATATTTTGTGTGTGACAGTTAATAGAATGGGTTACAGGAATTTTATTCATAAAAAAGATTTGTTATGGAAACGTACAGATTGTCGAAGGAGACCATTGAGATCTGGGAAACTATAAGAGATACGAAAACATCTAAGTTGTGGTAAAGTTGGGTATCTTGGTGCTCAATCAAATCTTAAAAATTCCGGATACTTCCGGATATATACGGAAAAAACTAAATTTTTAAAGTTTGTTTTTATTTTTCCCCGGTTTTATTTGAAGAAATTTTTGTTAATTGAAGCTTTTTTCTTTTCTACAATATGGAATTATCAGTTCTTGTCTGATTTGTAATTTTCGTCGCAGAGTTCCATAACTTACCGAAGGTCATACATATCTGTTTTTAGAATGACGAGCTCTTGGATTAAAACATCCAGGTCCGTATTTAAAAATTGAATTTAATGATGGACACGAAAAATTGAAATGTCGGACTCAAGCACTGATAATGCCATTTTGTAGAAAAGAAATGGTGGTAACAGGAAGTATAATTGGTAATAAAATCAGGGAAAAGTAAAAACCAAGTTTAAAAAAAATATTTTTTTTTATTGATACTTTTTTCTAACAAATAGCATTATCAGTTCTTGTCTGATTTGCGATTTTCGTCGCAGAGTTACATAACATAGCGAGGATCATACAAATCCGTTTTTAAAATGACGAGCTCTGCCAAAATTTGAATTAAAACATCCTGGTCTATTTATTTAAAACACGACACGAAAAATTGAAACGTTAGACTCACGAACTGATAATGCCACTTTATAGAAAAGAAATGGTGGTAAAAGGAAACAATTCGTAACAAAATTAGGGATAAGTAAAAACTAATTTTGAAAATATTGTTTTTTCCGGAAGTATTCGTACTTTTCTCAATTTTTATCTGTCATCTGACTGAACACAAAAATTACCCAACTTGTCGCGCTCGAAGCTGGAACACGCTGTAGATGAATTCCAAATAATATTTCAGAATTGGTTTAAATAATATTTCAGAATTTTCTGGTATACGATGAAAAGTTTGCCAAACCAGAATTCTGCCCCCCAACAAAATCATTACAATGCAGTTATAACTGTGAGTACAATATTATTGATGATTAACTAAAAATATTCCTATCATTCTCTATTTTTTATCTGGTAATAAATTAAAAGGTAATAAAAACGTGACATCTTACAACGATTAAGCCTCAGTAAACAAAATTCAAGTCTATCAGTAGAGTATATGATGGTGTTCTCTGCAAAATTATAATTATACCTGTTTCATTGCCTAGTGATTAATATAAAAAAATATACGGTTGTTAGTAATACTTACAGTGAGGGGCTAAAGTTTGGAATAAAATTAAAACTCGGGTTTTATTGATATTTGAACGAAATGCTTCGACACGTCAATTTTTATTTTCAGTTTAGAGTTTCTCGAGAAATATTGAAAGTATACAGGGCGTTCGAGTTTCATATACCGCTGTCAATTGTAATTGTTTTAATGGAAGTATCGTTTTATATTTTTGAGCCGACCTGTGAGAGACAATTTCAAAAATGCTGCTCAAAAATATAAAACGATACAGGGTGTTCCATAAAAAACAAACTAATATTGACAGCGGTACATGAAACTCGAACGCCCTGTATACTGAAAATAAAAATTGACGTGTAGAAGCATTTCGTTAAAATATCAATAAAACCTGGGTTTTTAATTTTATTCCAAACTTTACTCCCCTCACTGCAGAGTGGCGTCCCCAAGTTTTTTCTGGACGACCTATTTTCCACGGAATACGTGAACTTATTATGTAAAGGAGTTATTTTATACTCGAAATGTATTTATTACATGGCAGCGCAATTGTTTTAATACAGGTAATTTGAAATACGGGAATTTTTTTTACTAAATGGTCGGCCATTTTCTTGCTTGGGAACGCCTCTCAACGCGTCTCTCACATTTACCCTAATATTCGTGCCGTTGTATAGGAAAAAACATAAACAGAACGGATTATGCTTTATACATGGCATTTTTTTAAGTTCTATAAACCCATACGAGGTCATAAGTCTTCTCCATACGTAGTAGACTAAGATGGCACTAATTGTCACAATAAGTATTAACGTATAAGTCCGTTTAAGTAAAGACTACACAATGAAGGGGGGTGGAAAAACTGGTAAAAACTTTTGGTACTTTTCTTGTAATTGTTTGTATATTTAGTCCAATCAACGAGCGAAAGCCCCCATGTAAATTGGTCACTAATTGTTATCAGCAAACAAAAAATATGGTCGTATAGAGAAAAAAATTCTAAGAAAGATAGCGTTTTTTTGCGACTCGAGTTTTAATGGCGAACATAACCAAAAAAAATCGCAAAAGTCAAAAAAAACGGTTTTTTGTCCTAAAAACACAAGTCCTACACAAGAAAGTTAAATTAGAAAGTTGTAGGTCTTAAAAATGCGCGTCGAATGAGATGTGAACGAAAAAAAATCGGTTCATAAACATTTGAGAAGGATTTAAAAAAACGTCAAAATTCGCGTTTTCGTATTTTTGCTGTAACAATTCCAATTTTGTTTGAACATACTTCTTGTTAACTAGAAATACAGCCCAAGACAAGCGGAAAATGACACTTTTTTTCGAAGTTTAATTTTTTTCGAGTTATAACGATTAAAAAAAAAGATGTTTTCAAAAAATCAACTTTTAAAGACGTAAAAATGATCGTACAGAAACGATCGTGGGCTCATTTTATTCGCGAAGACTTGTACTTTCATGCTATTAAAAAACCAAATTGCTTTTATTTATTTTTTGCATAAAAAATGCGTTTTAAATCATTTTTACGAACCGGTTTTTTTCGAATAACTTTTTTAATTTTGGTTTTACATTTTTGGCCGTTGCATATTTGAAAAGTGCCATTCAGAACACGCGTTTAAAAAAAATTAAGTGTTTTTTTTTACACTTTCTTGTGTAGGACTTGAAGCTTTTTTTTTTATTTGCAAAAAACTGTTTGTTGACTTTTGCGATTTTTTTTGGTTATGTTCGCCATTAAAACTCGAGTCGCAAAAAACGCTATCTTTCTTAGAATTTTTTTCTCTATACGACCATATTTTTTGTTTGCTGATAACAATTAGCGACCGGTTTTCTCCCCGTTGATTGGGCTAATTGTAATCTTCGATAAATTACTTTTAGTTTCCGTTGGTGTATTTATGGTCTACCAAATATACAAAAATAAACATTTTGAGTGTATCATATTCGTGAAAGATGTTGGTAGAGGTATATAACACATGTGTGTATCTTCCTTGACTATATAGGGTGCTTGAAAAAAAAAACAATTCATCAAAAGCATTTGGACTTAGTGGAAATAAGTGATTTTTGAAAATTGGGACATAAGCTTATATGGCGGATTTAATGAAATTTAATTTTGTTCACTGTTTTGCATCATTTTTTTGCATTGTTTTTTTCGTATTTTCATAACACAATGTGCATATCATGGCTGGAAATGATGTTGAATTCGAATTTGGCAACCCAAAAACACAAAAAATGAGCTATTGGAGTCAAAAAAAATTCCGACTCCCCGGTTTCTCCCACAAAAAGCAACACTTTTGCGGTTTTGGCCACTGTTTTGCATTTTTTTCGCACTCATGAAAAAAATATGCTTTCTATGGTTCCAAATAATTTTTAATTCGGATCGACGACCAAAAAGACATGTGAAATGAATTTTGAACGATGCAATAATTCTGTTTGTTTTCATGTTTGTGCAATTTTAACGGTTTTTTTTTTTGGATTTTAACAGAGATAACGAGCCAACCCACCAAAACTAACCGGATTTGGATTCAGCGACCCAAAATACGTATATAACAGGTAATTTAATATTGTCAAGATGGCGGCACTTCCGGTTGTACCGGAAGTCCCAGTCGAGCCACATACGAGTCGAGTCCAGTGCACGTTACTAGGCAGGGTCAGTGGCGTACTTATGCACGGGCAAGAAATACACGCGTATATAATTTAAAAGGCGCTTAAAAAATACGGTTTATAGTTTAATTATCATAAAGGTGTATAGTGCCGACCCTGCGTTGTATCTCACATTTTCGGGCCCTAATCATAACCATACCTACTCATATAGTATATTCTGTGACTGGGTAAAATAAAATTTAATTTTTGATATCTATGAAATACGTATTATGTGGGTAATCATGACTCAAGACGAAAGACTTTTTTATAATTACATAATATGTATAATTATATTTTAACGTTTTAAATAATAAATAATGTAATGTATCTAAAAAGTTCACAGTCATAGTGTCACTGACGTTGTGTTCCAAGCATCTTAAGCGTATAATAAATTGAGGAGCAAGCGTTCAAAACGTATTAAATCCATTTTTAAGCGAAAATGAGTTAAGCACAGGATCTGCATCTAAAGTATCAGTTAAATCCAATGCCGCGCTCAGATTTGAGGAAATCGCATTATATCCAACGTAAAATCCAATTCAAAATGTCACCGATTGAGCAAAACGCATTAAATCCAACTTGAAATCTTTATTTGCTCAAAACGTAGTAAATCCACAATACCATTATAGATAACTAGCTTAGGATAGTATTTTCAGTTACTTTGCTTCAGTGTTTGTTTTTTACATGGTTTATACAATATTTCTGAGGATAAATATTTCGTTTAAACAATTTGTTCTAAATTCTAAATTGACTCATGCTTAGGTTAATATTTCCAGTTACTTTGCGTTGTAAATCCTAAGTTGACTCGAACAAACCGTTTTAAATCCAAGAGCCAATCAATCAAAACGCATTAAATCCAAAATATATGTTGAAATTTTTGCCGTACCTTTTGATCAAACTTTACGAATTGGGGTACACTGTCAACTTGCTAAAATGAAGCGAACACCCCATTAACAATGCTCATCAGCCCCAGACGCTGCTCACTAGGGGTTTTTGGCGATTTTCTCAAAAACAGGTTATCAGGATTTAATACGTTTTGAACGCTTGCTTCTCAATTAATATCCATATTTGAATATTCGTTTTTAACGAATGCAGAAAGCACACTATACAACACGAAGATGACACAAATTATATTTCCCTACTTGAAAATTCCCCACAGATACGAAAAATGTACACAAATTATAGACATTAAAAAAAAGAGTCATCAAATCTGGCTATGGCAGTCATGCCGAAGCTTTTCGGTTATGTCAAACTTTTGACAAGTGACTGTCACAATTGTAAAATAAATAATGGCTGTCATATAATGTGACAGCCTTGACAATTAAATAACGTTATAAATTTCAGATTTAAGATTTTTTTACTCTGCCAACTTTGATGACTTTTTTTTTTGGATAGCTCGATACTATTGTTTAAAAAATATGGAGCCATCCAAAAAAAGCCTTCCCAAATAAGTCAGAAGAAAAAAAAGACTTTTTTTTCTTTTCTACCCCCTTTCCCCCCTTTTTTTCCCTTGCCCCCCCCCCCCCCTTTTTTCCCCTCCCGTTTTTTCCCCCCCGGGGCCCCCCCCCCAACCCAGACCACCCCCCCCAGGCCCCCCCCCCCCCCCCCCCCCCCCCCCCCCCCCCGCGGGGAGAGTTTGGGTGTTTTTTTTTTTTTTTTTATAGTAACAGTAACATTGGCACAATCATTTCCATGGCATAGGGTAAATGTGGGAGAGATGCCGCAGTGGGAGAGAAGGTGCAAGGACCATTTGGAACGACTGTTATAATTTCAACGGCAATTTCGCTTACTTATAGTCAGTTGATTCATAACCGTGCATACGTAAGTCACTTACATGCAAATCGAACGTTTTGAACGAATATTTAAATATTTAAAAAACACTGTTTAGGCGTGGCTAAAAATTTTTCAGTGGCTTCAAAAATATTGGGCGAAGCACCAGTGCAGTTTATATTCGCGTGTATTTTTAGTTGTGATTAGACGTAGGATCTTTAATATTATGTTTAACACACCGCAAGGAAGGGGCGATCGCCCCCCCCCCCCAAAGGCAAGTAAAAACCAAAATACCGGGGAAGAGGCGTAGCCTGTATGACTTTTTTTTTTAGCTTATTTGTTTCATCTGCAGCGATCGCCCCCCCCCCCCCCAAAGGGCATAAAAACCCCAAAACGGGGAATGCGGTTGCCCTTGACCTTTTTTTTTAGCTTATTTGTTTGAACTGCATTAGGCCCCCCCCAAAGATAACTACTGGCTACGCCCTTGCTACACCGTGATCGCTATGGCATTAAACAGCTATAAGAAATTGAGTGCAGCATCTCTCCCATCTATTGGGGAAAGACGCTGCAAAGTATTGTGGGATAGAAGACGCACTAACTGGTGCACACAATCTACAGGCAATACTTGAACATGCTTTTTGCTGTCGGAATTTCAGTTAACTAATACGGAAGTTATTGGAGGTCAACCGTTCTCTCCCAAAACCAGTGTAACTGAAGCTTTACACAGTTTGGAGGAAGGAGAAAACATGCACTAAATCCGAGATTAAAGCAATCTCAATCAGATACGATAATGCAAAGTTCCTCCAATAACAATTCAGAACCTCAACCAACCAAACTTCGACCACTTGTGACGTTACCACAGGAAAATTGGTTCAACAAATATCACCCGTACCTGTACTTTCTAATATTAGAAAATGCAAAAAACAACCGGCAGTTCATTTAACTAACCCAAGTTGTATAAAAGACATAACAGATATAAAATAATAAAATTTGTATATACATTAAATAAAATTTTGTCCTTAATACGGACAAAAAGGGCCAAGTTAAATTTGTTTCTAAAGGGTTGAAACGAAAGTAAAAGAAGCAATCATCCTTATTATCTGAATCTGAAATAGAAAAATCAGCTCATTCCTCAAGTAGCGATATTACTGATATTGAGGAAAATGAATGCGTCTTTGTGGATATTGACGAAAATGATTGCGGAGAGTCTCGAACTTTGGAAATATAGGAACTATGTCAAAATCAGACTGAATTGAGTATACACGTTGCAAACGTTCGTTACATGAAATGTGTAGAGCATTCGAGGTTGCATGGAATACATGTGGAAAATATTTATTGAAGAAGGCTCAAGTGAAAAAAATAATTTAATCTTATTTCCTATAAGCCATCTCTCCCTCTAGATATGCGGCGACTCACCCATAGCATGTCCGAGAGTTGGCCTCCTGTATATGACAACAAAAAATTTTTTTATTTGCTTATTTCTTGCCATAACCACTTGTGTTATGTTCCGTTTCTTGAATAAATGTTTCTAAAGTATGGGTCTTATTTTAGCTAGTTTTTATTGCATTATTAAGGGGAGTTATTGCACATTCTAAAAAAAGTGCGGCGTCTCTCCCACATTTACCCTACTATTGAAAAGTCAAACGATGTAATAAAAATTATAAGTAAACTAAAAAAAAGTTAAATAACTAAAAAACGATTAAAATTAGGTATAGGGAATGTTACTATATATCGATGCAGAATTGAATTCCTCATTAAAATGAGAAGTAAACTATGGGTCATTGCATTTACAAAATTTGAGTTTGGATGGTTTGAAGTTGGGCTAAATTATAGTTATATTTTAAATACTAATTCAGAAATAATAAAATCATTTTTCCTAGCTTTAGGGTTTTGCTGACCACAGTGCTAATACCGATATTTAATTTTCTAAAATTACCACTACAAACAGTTTCAAATGTTATGATGCTAATGAACAAAATTTTAAAAAAACTCGAAATGATTCAAAAACGGTAAAATATATAAATAGGGAAATCTCATGAAAAATAATGTGTAGAATCGAAATATGCAATGAAAAAGGTATAATTCCATTTGAAATAAGGAAGTTGATGCCGTCTTTCGGTACAACCGGAAGTGCAGCCATCCTGAACTTATTCAGCCGTTTTCATCTAGTCCGCCATAGGTCTATTGGCTTGTCCAAATTTTCAAATATCTACAAACCTCTACAAGTCCTAATGCTTTAAACGAATTGTTTCGATCAATCACCCTGCATAAATTCTTTGTTAAACAGCCCACAAATAATTGTACGCAATTAAAAACTACAAAAGTACCAAAAATATGTAATTCTCGTGTACGTAATTTTTCCACCCCCTCACCGTTTAAACACCCTACATCACTTTCGCTTCAATTCGACAAGGGAAGTTCGCCGCATCATCCGCCGAAGTCACTGACATAAAAGAACCACGATTATCATAGCACCGCGTCAAACATCTGCAGTGACCTAGTGATAACATCGTCCTTCAGGCACGATTCCATAAATTCTTCTATGGTGATGACCCCGTCCTGGTTCAGGTCGAGCTTCCGGAAGACTCTGTCTATTTGCTCACGAGCCTTGCGATCGTCCTCAACCTAGAATCACAACAGTTTCATGTACATATAATTATATATCATTATCATATCATCACCCAAGAATATACACCACCAACCGCCAAAAAATCCTGGGCAGTGTGATTTCAGGCGATTTATGGAAAGTGAAAGGTCATTTCTTGTTGTGGATGTTTTTTGTACAACTGTTACTATGAATGCCACCTGTCAATCATTCGCATTATAATAATAATAATAATAATAATAATAATATTTATTCATCCTTTTGATCACAGTCGTATGATATAGGATATGTCAAGAACATAATAAAATAAAATAGAATAGAACAACAATCTAAAAGTAAAGTAAAAAATAAAGGAGACATAATTTTTATGGAATAATTTAAAAAAAGGTAATGTTTTTTTGTATTTTTCATATTTAGTATTGAATAATAGGTATAAGTGAAACTATTTTTTTAAAAAAATAATTATTATTTAAATTAATAAAAATTATTTAAAAATTAATATTTTAAAGTTTTTATTAAATAATAATTAAAAAATTTATATATTAAATATTTTTTTTTTAAAAAAATAAAAAATATAATAAAATTAAATTTTGGTATAATAAAATTTAAAGATTTATTAATTTTTTATATAATTATTTAATTAATAAATATAGAGGAGAATTGGTAAAATGGTATAAGGGGTGGATGGCCCCTAAATATTTTTTTTTTTAAATTAAGTATATAATAAAAAATTAGAAAAATTAAAAAAGTTAAAATAACACCTGTATGTTAAATGTAAAAATTTGATTGTTTATAAAATTATTTTTAATTGAATTTTGTGAGTTTTTATATATAATATAATTATAATTTTTGTATTAAAAAATGATAATATCGGCAGGTTCAAAATGTAGTATAAATTTTTTTAAATATTTTTTTATATAATGTATTATGAGCACTGTACATAAAAAAACTAAATACATGAACATGCATTGTCAAATATGTGAACATTTACACACATAAAAAAATACAATATGCCATACACATAACAAAATACAGTGTACATCACATATCGTTAAAAAATAAATAAATAAATATAAATGTGTATATATGATAAAATAAGTATATATAATGAAAATAAAGGTGAGATCACAGTCTGTCGAAATAATACTCATTTAATGAGTAATAACATTTATTTAGTAAACATTTTTTTAAGTTCTATTTTGAAGCGCTTTGTTGGATAGTTCTTAATAGTGTTTGGAAGATGATTGTATGCTTTTATAGCTAAATATTTTGGGCATTGCTGATATTTTGCCATTCTGTGTCTCGGTATTTCCAGTATTTTATCATTTCTCGTATTATATGTGTGGTGGGAATTTATCGTGTTTGTAAAAAGTTCAGTTTTAGCATATGTTAATAAATTTAATAATAATGTACATGGTATTGTTAATATTCTTAATTTTTTAAATAAGTCCCTGCAGCTTGCTCGTTTACGCGAACCAGTGATAAAACGCACAGCTTTTTTTTGCAGCCTAAATACTCTCTCACTTTCAGTAGATGCTCCCCAGACTGCAATGCCGTATGTTGCTACGGAATGAAAGTGTGCAAAATAATACATAACTAATATCTGTTCACTGACAATATTTCTTAGTTGGTTTATACAGTAACATACTGGAGCGACTTTTTTACAAACGCTATCAATATGTATCGACCAAGCACAATTCTGTGATATATGCAGACCTAAAAATTTAATCGATTCTTCTTGTTTCACAGTAGCAGTGTTTATTTTTATTAAGAGACTTTGATCGTATTTTTTTGTTAGAGTTACTAAATCTTAGAAAAGATGATTTTTTATTATTTAAAATGAGGCTATTGTCTCTAAACCAATCATTAGCGTCTTTAAGTGCTGCATTTGTTTTCTGTACAACTTGTTCTATTTTTGACTCAGCTATTAACAACGAAGTGTCGTCAGCAAATAGTATTGAGCCATTTACATTAAAGTCATTAACATATATGATATATAACAGTGGACCAAGTACTGACCCTTGTGGTACTCCAACAAAATTCGGAAGAATATCCGACGGATTGTTATTTAATTCTACATAGTGACTTCTATGTTCTAGGTAGCTTTTGAACCAGTTTAATGCTTGACCCCTTACGCCATATCTTTCCAATTTCCCTATAATTACGGCATGATTGACTAAATCAAATGCCTTGCTTAAGTCGAGAAAAACTCCTACACATTTATTGTTACTGTCTAAATTTTCGTATAAGGTGTCAATAAATTTAATAATAGCTGTTGTTGTAGATCGTCCCGCCCGAAAGCCAAATTGATTATCATTAAAACGTTTATGTTTATCAAGAAATATTATAAGTTTTTTAGAAACATATTTTTCAAATATTTTGGAAAATGAGCTCAAAATAGATACCGGACGATAATTTTCTAAACTTAATTTACAACCAGTTTTATATAATGGTATTATTTTGGCAGTTTTAAGTTTCTCCGGGAAGATACCTTCTGATAAAGAACAATTTAAAAGGTGTGCTAAAGGTTTCAAAATATAGGTCATACATCTTTTTAATAAATTCACAGAAATGTTGTCGTTACCGACAGAATTTGAATTTTTTAAGTTCCTAATAATATCTGCAATTTCTGGTTCAGTGGCAGGTTCGAAGAACATTGAATAAGGATTACTTTCTATATGTTCATAAGATGTTTTACAGAACGATTCAGGAAGGAGAAATTTCGTTATTTGGTTGAAATACGTATTTAAACAGTTACTTACAGTTTTGCTATCACTTATTAAATTATTGTCAACGCTCAATACTATTTCACTTACATTTTTCATCTCATTATTTGTATTCACTTTTATAATGTTCCATGCTGCCTTAGACTTATTTTTTGCGCTGACTAGTAACATATTATTGTGCATTTTTTTGGCTTTTTTTTATAAGTTGTCTATATATACATTTGTATTTTTTATAGTACATTTTCATTGTATCATCACCGTCTAAAGCAAATATATATAAGTCTTTTAATTTCCTAGACGAAATTTTTAGACCTTGTGTCATCCACTTGTTAGTAGGTTTAATATTCTTTTTTTACTAGTTTAGTTTTTAGTGGAAATGCTAAGTCAAAATAGTATACAAAAGTACTGTAGAACATATTGAATTTAGTGTTTGCATCTGCATTTGAATTTATGATATCATTCCAGTTTTCTCTTTCAAGTAAAGAACAAAAATAGCTAATATTGTCAGTGTTATGCACCGATCTATATTGTATGTAATGTTTCGCATCTTTTGGTTTATTGTGTGAAATAGATAGTATTTGGGCTTCATGATCACTCATACCATTTCTTACAACTGAACTTTTATACATATCTGCTGTTAAATTAACACAAATATTGTCAATACAAGATTTAAGTCTAGTACATTCTTTTATAGTGGGTATAATACAATATGAATCTAATATATCTACTAAGTCCGTACGATTTTTAGAAGGTACCAGAAAATTTATGTTAAAATCTCCACATATAATTACATTATGTTTTTTATAATTCTTTGTTAAAAGTTCTAAAACAACGTTCAGTTTGTTTAGAAATACATCCGTATTTCCATCTGGACTTCTATATACACATAAAATTATATAACATCTATTATATTATCTTCTACCCAACATTTTATTGCACTACATTTCTGTTATTAGATAATTTTCGTTATCTTACAAGTAGAATTGATACGTAATACTTGGATTAATTCCTACGCAAAGAATATGTTTTTTCAAGGACACAAAACCTTTGCTCGGATCGTTTATGAATCTTTATTTAGAAGATTAACTCTTCTAAACAAAGTAATCTTTGTTTAGAAGAGTTACGAAATGAGTTTCACGATATAGCGTTTGATTACAATACTTTCCAATGCATAGTGGGACATTGTGTATTTGGAGAAACAGAAAGTCTAGGAAAAAAGGAAGAAAGGACCGACCAAGGAAAACTCTCCTAGAACTTCTGTTCGTGTTATTTAGCAATTAACTGAAGTATCTGTTGCAATACTGTTTAAAAAAAGACCTGCACTTCTTTCCATACCACTAAGATTGCCACCAAGAACTTCTAGAAGTTGATAAGTCCTTAAGGTGGCAGTTTGTGAGTGATATTTAAACAATATTAATGAAGTGCGGTCTCGTCACCTGAATGAGTACATGAACTCTCAAAATATGAGAATGTAGAGTTCGGTGAAGCCGGATTTTTTTGTCAAAGCCCCATCCACATCCACAAAAAATCAGTGTTTAGTGTGCTATTATTAGAACAACAATTTTTGGACTATGTTTTAATGGTACCCTCACTGGACAAAGGTATGGGAAGGAAATTTTAACACCTTTTCTTACAGAACTACTACAATTGTCTACTTGGTGTTAGAGGTCTAGTTGGTGCTAGAGCTCACACTGTAGCAGAAACAGAATTTTTGAGGGAATTTTTTCAAGATGTAGTGTGAACTTCAATGTCGACCATGAATTTTCACTAAGATCATGCGATATTACTTGATGGGACTTCTTTCTATAGTTTTTTCAAAATAACATTCCTGATGTAGTGTATCTCCAAGCTAAGATTACAGAAAAAATTAATGAAATAAATGACCATCCCCATATATTACACATTGTTTTCAATTCTATTAGAAAGAGATGCCAGGTTTGTTTGGACTAAAGTAGTGGACATATTCCTCAAATGTTTTCAATTTGTTTTTACATATAATACCTACAATACCTACAAATTATACATACGGACAGATTGTAAGTGTTCAGCATCTACAAGAAAGATATAGACTCACTATTAAATGAAATGTGAGTATCTTACTTCATATAAAATAAGATCAAATCACGTCATCAAACAGGTGTTTAAATTTTAAAGCCCACTGATGCCAGATTGTTACAATATTTAGAAATAATTCTGACTAGCATATGGATGGAATATTTATGTTTGTTTATTGTTAAAAAACTTGTTTTTCCAATGTTAAAGAGGAACAATTTTCAAAATTTATATATATTTGCAAGTACAAAAAAGAGCAGGAACAATCGGAAGTGAAAGTTAGTAAAGATGTTGTGTTTTAATGGGAAGAACAATTAGTAGAAAAAGGCATACGGAAGTTCTGAAATTTTTAAAAAACATCCAAAAAATATATAAAAAAATTAAAGACCACAAACCCTATTTGATTACAAATAGTGCAGTGTATTCTTTAACTACACTATTTATAACAGCTTTAAGCAGCTCTAGGATTAGAGCTGCAAGCTAACAATTATAGCAACAACAAAATATTTCAATATATGTCAGTTTAATTTTTTTTATAAATTGTATAACTATTGAAAAGGTTTGTCATAATTAAAAATTAATTACGTACCAGAATAACTAGATATACATACTGTTAACATTTTAAAATGTCTATATTATTGCCTTAATATTTTTTTTAATAAACTTATGAATTTGATGCCTCTCAGTATCTAAACAAGCTAATTTTAAGAAATATGTTTAAACCTTTTTGATGAGGCTAAGAATAAAAAAATAATATTTCAAGATTTAAACATTGAACGAAATTTCATTTCTGTAATAGCAGAGAAATAAGGATAAATATTTTTCTTCATCAGGAAATCCTACACTTTTATATCTTATTAAGTCGATGATGATTCTAATATACCGAGGCTAGTCTAGATTACAGAAAATATGTATTTGGGTTATTAGGGGTTGTATTGGGACAGCATAACGATCATCCCCATTAGCAACAATCAATCATAAAAGTCTACATTTGATATATTCACCCGTCCATCTTACAATACGGTTATAAAACAAATGTTTCACTAACGATTTTCACGAAATGTGCATGTGTGTGAATAAAATTTTAATACAAACTTCATTTTTTTTTTGTATTGGTCATCATCAATTAATGCAACAATTTTCCCTCTTGTTGAATAACTTAAACTCATATAGAAAAAGTGTAGATGTGCCAAAATGAGTTTTAGTTTTCAGTAGTCAGAGATATTATGTTTATTCGCAGAAAATATCATTGAATAAATAATACTAATAATACTAATTTGCATCTTTTTAATGTTGAAAAGTTATTTAACAATAAACAAACACAGAAAAACATCCATATTTATTTCCAAGTTAAAATTATTTCTAAATACTGAATAATCTTATAACAATCTGGCATCAGGGCGCTCTGAAACTTAAAGACATAAATATACGAATAAACCACTATTTGAAGAATCTCGCCTCTTTTTTAACTAGGGTAAATGAACGATTGATAAATATATTTTATTCATAATCATTTTCGGTAATCCGACATTTTCAGTAATCCGACATCGCGCCAATCTCAATAGTGGCGTATTGTTAAGCTTGTACTGTATACGAAGTGTGAATTCGATCAGTTGTCTACTTACTAACCTAAGGGAGCGAAAATCATCAAAAATTGTTCTTGAAAGATATAGGGCTAGTTTTGACGGTCTCCTATGTACTTTTTTGCGTAGAACACAATGCGCGGGTCCATAGAGCTGAAACCGTCCGCAAATGTTTTTAAATTAACAATTTGTGAAATGAAAAAAAGCATATTTTTTTCACATTTTCGCTTATATCTTGGTTCCTTGGCATATTTTATGTAGCATATGCATTTAAGAAGTTGTAGCATATTGAATTTCCAAAATTTTAAGCCTAACCCAAAGTCTCCAAGTGCTATTGTTAATTTGCAAATGACTGCTGAATTTGAAAAAAGTGATTTTTCTTCACTATTTTTTTTTACCTCGAAAGTAGGGCGACTATGATCATGAAATTTCTTGGAGGGACTGCTATTTGTAGTATATGTAGACAAATAATAAATCTCTCCAAGTTTGCGAGACTTCTTGAGATTTTGAAAAATATTAATTTTGGCCAGTTTTCTACGCGACTACTTTTTTTGACGCGAGGTATATATTATTTTAGCGTTGCCGCTTTGAAATTCTCGGAATTGTGACTATAACATCTTGAAAGTACGCTTCAAAACGTGTATTTAAAAAAAAACGGGCGTCAAGGTATTATAGTCACAATTCCGAGAATTTCGAAGCAGCAACGCTGAAACAATATATACGTCGCGTCAAAAACGTTATAAAACTGGCCCAAATTCTCAAAAAAGTCTCGCAAACTTGAAGAGATTTATGATTTTTCTAGCCCAACCCGGTCAATATCGTACAGTAAACAAAGAAATGTTGTCATCGTTAATTAAGGTTTCCAAAAAAATTCAATCGTTAATTACTCGAAAAGTTATTAACAGATTGAGCTAAAAAAATGTTTGTAACTTCATGCTACAAACAGCAGTCCCTCCAAATTTCATGATCATAGTCGCCCTACTTTCGAAGTAAAAAAATAGTGAAAAAAACACCTTTTCAGCTTCAGCAGAGGAGGACTTCTGCCTCCTGGACTGATAATATCTGCTTACATCTACAGTTTGGAGTCTAGATACTTTTGGCTACCAGAGTATTGTATGCAAAATTATTGTGTAAAAGGTTACCTCTTATTTTTAAAATTCGTACCTGGTGAGCCCGCCTTCCCATCAGTTCGTGAACGGCTATGACGATCTCGGACAGTTCTCCTCGACTAATACAGCCGTCACCGTTGACGTCGTAGAGTTTGAAAGTCCATCGAAGACGTTCATACACCGACCCCCGCAGAAGGGTGGAAAGGCTTATCAGTAAGTCCTGAAATCAAGGTGACTCTATTATATGCTCTTTACTATTAAGTAGATTTTTTATTACACAATGTAAAATAAACAACAAATTTTTGCGATAATAAGGTCGTTAAAGTTCTGATACGAATTTTAGGTTGTTTTGAGTTAAGAGGTTTGGAAACAACGGATAAAAGTATAGAAATAGTAGTAACATGTGCATTGTCCCCTGGAGATGTAAAAAATAATAATGTAAAGTAATAATGATGTTAGTGACAACAAACAACTGTTAGTGATACAAACAATTGTGCGAAATTCGTGAAAATAATGTGCGTCGTATGTCGTCCTCTGTTCATGTGGCCTATTTTGAATTTACACCTTTAACTTCAGTAGATGTGGAACGATCATTTTTCTTCTACAATCATATGTACGGGCCAAAACGCTCACGTTTAACGAGAAGAAATGCAGAAAGACTACTGGTCGTGGCAACGTAGGGGAGAGGGAGGCACAATGATACAATTTTTGTCGTGATTATGATTTTGTCCAAGACAAAATACTGGTCGCCATCTTCTGATTTTAGGCTTACAGGCTATGTATTTGTCTTTCATATTATACTCTATTTAAAATAAAAATAAAAACAAGTTTGGAGTTTTTGCAACTTTTTTTAATGTCTACATTTGCATCAAACTACCTCTCTGGTGGGGTAAATTGATACAGTGCTGGGGAACATTGATACACATACAATACACTAGAGAAAAAAGTAATATTGTAGTGCAATATTTACTGAATTATAAGATTAGGAACTGTTGGAAAATAAAAAAATCAACCACCACACAAGGATTTGGGAAGTTTGAATACGACATCTCCTCGAAGCACTAAACTGATGTCCTGCACGTTAGGAAAAACAAAAGTCTTATACAAGTCACTCTTTTCCGTAAAAATTGACCTCTATTGCATGGTCATTAAAAATCGTGACAATTTGTCCAACAAAGTGTACGGCTGTTTTCCTTGTTAAAAACTGACGACAACAAAATCGCCTACATTTAATTCATCATCACACAACAATGGTAGTTCTTCATCACTGACATCATTAATTGAATCAGATAAGCTCATTTCCACTTCACTGTCACTTTCGGATGAACTTGGAACATTTCGGACCGTTTCTTTAATATTAAATTGATACACTGCATCAATGTACCTCTCATACATATGTATCAATGTACTCCAAATGCACTCTGACAGAAATAATCATTAGTGACATATTTAACCTTACAGTGCATACACTTGGTTGCAAACAATGTTTAAATAATAGTTACGTTTAGGAATGGTGACACAAGCAGCACTCTATTGCTATGACGTTGGTAAAAACACACACATTTAAAAAGGCATCAAAAATCACTTTCACGCGCCAAAATAAACTAAACACATGTAACTTTACTCTCACTCGTTTTTCCGTTACTAAATTTTTATTACAAGTAGCCCACACTAGTGCTATCTTTAAGGTAATAGGTTGAAACAAATGGACTACTTCTGCCGCGAAATTTTAAATGCGTATCAATGCGCCTCGTGTATCAATGTACCTCTCTCCCCTACGCTCAAGTAATGAATTCGTTGTTTGTGAATGACTCGAGCGATAGGTATGTACATTATTAACATATTTTTACATCTTTTTGGTCTTTTGACGGATTACGAGTCCGACCCTGCGTTGTAGCACACTTCCCAGGCCCTAAAAATAACTGTTTACTTGGGAATGTTCGATTCATAGCAATCTATTTCATTCTGAATCTCAGAGAGAATCTGACCGTCTCAAATTTTTGTAGGTCAGAGTGGTGGGAACGACAAACGACAATGTACGGTAACGTTAGGAACTTTAGGATCCTCGGCTTCCACATTATCTTGGAGCTTAGAGCAACGACGGCGTTCGAGATCGGATTGGAAGTGGTCGCTGTGAAGTTTACGACGTCGTAGTTTGTTCTGAGAGCAATCTCACGGCACGTACGCCGAAAACACCATTAGTTTTTATCCGCTTTAGATGATTCAAGAAATAAGTTATACCTAGAGAGCTGGGCAGCCTCTTAGATAGTGGTTATTAATAAAATTTAGCGTTCAAATTCTAATTGATGTCAATGTGAGAATCGTTTTTTATGTTTTTTAATATCTGTTGAAAATGCTACAGAAAATGATTCATTTTTCAAACGACGTGGATAATAGATGGGCGCGTCAATGTGTTACAGATATAACTGGCGAGTTTAACCATAGCTGTAAAAGAAATTACCCATAAGAAGATTACATACAGATAAATCAATAAACATCTACACAGAAAGTAGACAACGCCGTAGGGAGTGTTGGGGTCAATATGGGAATGTTATCAGTCGCTCAGAACAATTGCTAAAATCTACATATTAGCGAGTCATGACAACGATGAATAATTCAGAAGAAAATTCAAAGAAAACGTCATCAAATTGTCTATGAACGAGAGAGATGAAAATAGCGATTATATAGAAGCTCGAAGCGAAATTTTGTTATTGTAAAACGACTTTGAAGCGACTCGACTGTCACAATTGTAAAATAAATAATGGATTTAATTTTTAATGAAGAACACAGACATGTTTCACTTGAAATTTGTTTTAGAAATGGCAGTAGATTTATGGGAAACTGGATATATTCGATGAGAACTGCATATGAGGACTTCAGGAAAGTTCTTTCAGACGCAGTTATTCATTTAGACAATTTTAGCCAGTCAGTAAAACATTTCCCAAACTTGTACCGATAAACTGGTCAATCGGAAGTGTCAATCGGAAACCAGGAAGTGGCAGACCCAGAGTAAAGACAGAAGAAAACGTTGATGTGCTTAAGTAAGTGATAATGAACAATCCAAGACCAACTAGCCATTTGAGCCAACAAGTGGATCTGCCCTATACGACGTGCCAACGAATTTTGAAAAATAATTTGGAGTTCCATCCACATCGTCTGCAATACACACATGAAAGTATCAGAGCGGAAGAACTTCTAACAATAAAGATGTTGTCTTAGAAAAAGTTTTTTTGTTTACTGATGAGGCTTGGTTGCATCTTTCAGGCTATATTAACTCTCACAATATGAGAATTTAGAGTGTAGACAACCCTCACTTATGTGACATTTGCAAAAGTGACATTAGTGACAGCTGACATTTATTAAGTTTTATAGTTTACATATTAAGTTTGTACACTACTTGTTAGTAAAGAATTATATGGAATGACATATTATCATTCTAGAAGTCAAAAGAACTTTCTAGAACATATAAAAACAATATATAGTGGTTGTTGCTAAGATAGAGTTAGTTTTGATTTGGATGTAGGTAAAAGAGTTGATATCGCAGAGTTGTAAAGTGTCAATAAAAGTGTTTGAAGTCGAAAAGCAAATCATTTAAAGAGAAATACGTAACAGTATCATAGGAAATCCACAAAAAAACATCTCGCCAGTTGGCTGACGAGCATGGTATAAGTAAGAGATTTCCGAGTAATATAAGAATTTTAAAAAAGAAAAATGGCATCCGTTCAAAATTTGCGCGGAGAGAGAGAGAGAGAGCGCGAGAGAGAGAGAGAGAGATAGTTTTGGAGACCAGTTCGATTTAAATCAAACATTTCCAGGTCAGTGGATTGGCCGAAAAGGGCCCATAGAATGGCTGGCTCGTTCTCAGGATTTCAATCCATGTGATTATTTTTTATGGGTATTTAAATATAAACTAATTGTAAATTGGACACGACAATTAGAAATGAAATCCGGGTTAATAATTTAGGTGTATTTTTATATGTTATCTATTTTGACAACTATTAATGTATCACTTACTGCTTTCTCCATGTTACGTTGTTTCTGTTACTGATACTAGTCAGATACATTTCCCAATTCAGCAGTTGTTATCTCGATAGCCACGAACATAACAGGTGACAAATGTTATATTTTTGAAATTGTCTCTCAAAGGCCTGTTCAAAAATATACAACGATATAGGGTGTTCCATAAAAAAACTAACATTGACAACGGTACATGAAACTCGAACGCCCTGTATACTTTCAATATTTCTTGAGAAACTCTAAACTGAAAATAAAAATCGACTTGTCGAAGCATTTCATTCAAATATCAATAAAACCTGAGTTTTTAATTTTATTCCAAACTTTAGCCCCTCACTGTATGTTATATCACACTAAACTTATATCAGTTCTCGTGTGATTCTGATTATAAATGTTAACTAATCTTTGGATAAATGAAGAAGTCACTTTCATTTCCAAAAATAATTTATAAAATTAGTCATGCATAAATCTATCAGTATACCGGGTGTCTCAGTTGTATTGTTCCAATGGCATATCTCCGTTCGTTAATAAGATATAAATTTGAAATTTAGGGCATCTAATTTACACCTAAAATTCTTTACATAGAGCCTAACATTAATACTCGGCCATTTCCGGTTTAACCGGAAACGACCCTGACTTTCTTATTTCAAATGATACCCAGTTTTTTTGACACCATGCATATTTAAATCCAGTCAAAAAAAATAGTTACTTGTATAAGGATGATCTACAAATATTTTGTTAAGAATCAAATAATAGAAAAATAGGTATGTTAAATAAATTACAAGGAAATATTACGACACTAATTTTATTTTTACGAGAATGTGACTTACGAATTATGGACACAATAACCATGAGCACCAGAAATTATGCTAAAGAAAATGTTCAATATGTTTTCAATTTGATTCAACGCAACATTCGGCTCGATGTATAAGTTCACACGAGTGGTAACATCTCTTAATAACTGGAAATTAAGAGCTTCACATTCTTTTCTAATTCTATTTTTTAAGTCTTTTAAATCTGTAAGAGGCGTCTGGTATACCTTATCCTTTAAATATCCCCAGAGAAAATAATCAATCGGCGTTAAGTCGGGTGATCTTGGAGGCCATCTTATTGGTCCATGGGTTCCGATCTACTTATTTGGAAAAATTTGATTTAAATAATCATTACAGATCTAGAATTGTGAGAAGGTGCTCCATCTTGTTGAAAATGCATGTTGATACGTATCTCCAGTGGAAGATTTTCAAGAAAATCTAAAAATTCGC
This sequence comes from Aromia moschata, assembly GCA_029963805.1. Classification (NCBI taxonomy): domain Eukaryota; kingdom Metazoa; phylum Arthropoda; class Insecta; order Coleoptera; family Cerambycidae; genus Aromia; species Aromia moschata. Next base: position 108,090 of record JAPWTK010000563.1, read on the forward strand.
CCTGAAGGAATTCTAAGTGTACCTCACCAGTTAATGTTCCTCCAGAAAACTTTGGTCCAATTATGTAACCATCGATCATGCCACACCACACATTAATTCCCCAAATTCTTTGAAAATTAGTCTCTCTCATACAATGAGGATTATCCTCAATAATGAGAATTGTGCCGATTTATAGTTCCATTATTATGAAAACGGCTTTGATTTGTCCATAATATTGAGCTATATTGCCAATATTGCCATCTTCTAATCCTTGATGCAGATGGATTTTAAGAGAAATAGCGCATTCTGATTCAGTTTGTCGAATTGAAATATGTGGATCATTAAACACACATCCCAACACACCAACACTATGCTCTTCGTCAGTAGCAGTCTTTCTTTTAAAAACAGTTTGTTTTTTTTGAGAACGCCCCACATGTGGCTAAATTTGAAGCCAAACGGGTAAAATACATATCACTTGGCATACGTCTGTCAGGATATCTCTCTCGATAATCACGTAACGCATCACGCCTATTTTTCCTACATTCCCCATAAATTAGGATCATATCTAACTTTTCTACATTTGAAAAATTGCCGTTATTCATTATTAATACCACTTTGTTCGAAGCAATTTTAAGTTTTAATACAAACTGATAACTTTATAAACTGGCAAAGTCAAACAGTACACAATTATTCAAATATTTTCAAAGCCTGCTTTAGTTTTCCTGGGTTGATCGAATTGGATTCGATAATTTTTTTAATTTTTTTTTTAAATTCGATTTTGCTTCCTTTCTTAAATTTAAAATACAAAGTGTGATACATCATTGGAAAGGAAATTTTGCGTAGAATTTAAATTTTGAGAAAAAATATACAGAGTGTCATTTGAAATAAGAAAGTTAGGGTCGTTTCCGGTTAAACCGGAAGTGGCAGAATATTAATATTAGGCTCTATGTAAAAAACTTTAGGTGTAAACTGGATGCCCCAAATTTCAAATTAATATCTTATTAACTAACGGAGATATGCCATTGGAACAATACAACTGAGACACCCAGTATTGCACGAGTATATTAATTAATTATTTAATATGTTATTTTTGTTTTAGCAAAAATGTAAGTGGCCAAAACAGCCACTGTAAGAGATACGCGAAAAAAGAACCAGGTAATTAACTTCGTATCCAACAAACAAAAAAAAAACATACAAAGGGCAAAGGTTAAGTCAGCCAGACCAGAATTCGATGTAATAGCACTCTCGCTTGAATAGGAACGCATTTGGGAGCGCCTAGATTCCTCCTATTGTTGAGTGTTATTGGATTTCTAAGCAACATTAATCAAAACGGCGTTGTTGTCAACATAGCGTTATAGAAAAGTTTCTCGTGAAGTGCAATTTGACATCGTCTAAATAGCATTTCGGTGTTTTGCGTGCGTTTTCCTTGGTCATATTCCTGTTGCAGAACTTTCCAGTAAGGAGAAAAAAAATTCTTATATACACTCGACATCCGCATATCCGAACTCCACATATCCGAACTCACCATATTTCCGAACTTTTTCTCACCATATTTCCGAACTTGTACTTCCACAAAACCGAACTTGTCGCTGTCGAATGTTGAATGTCCCTGTCGAATGACCAATGAGCCAGAAAAACCCTTTGCGCATGCGCCAGCAGTTCGGTTATCCGGAGGTGAAGAGAGTTCGGAAATGTGGAATTTTGCGGAACGGAAAAGTTCGGATATGCGGATGTCGAATGTAATGTATAAAATTTGTTATACAGTGTGTCCCGTTTTTCAGGTTAACACCCTTGGAAATTTTAGGCAAAGAACGTGTGACAAAAGTATCTGACGATTCTTTGAAGGGGTTATTTTTCATTAAAATGGTATTAAGCATTGTTTTTTTTTCAAAAAAATTATGTTACCATGCTATTTAAAACCCATCAAAATATCTATACTAAATTTGATCGACCAATATCTACTGAGCATTTTTTTTATTGGGTGGTACACTTGACAGATATACTATACACTCGAACCCCTCTTAAGTCACCAAATCCGTGCAACATCCTCTCGCTTAAGTCGCGAAATTTAGTCTCTCTTAAGTCGCGATCATAACCTCAACTTTTTCGTGTTTTAGATACAAAAAGAAATTTTCAGAGATATACCACAGCACTTGTTATAACGAAAAATGAGTCAACTGAACGAAAAAATTCCCAGTAAGTATACCCAGTCGAGGCGTGAAGTTCAATTTTCCACTTGAATGAATATTTTAAAGGTTAAATATTTTAAAAAACCCCTAACCTATTTTAAATCCATATAAATCGTGTTCCATATAATTTATGGAACACGATTTTGTAAGATTGTCATTTATTTTTAGATCCGTGGCAAATTTTGATCTGCTTTTGTATTTTTAATTCTCTGATTTTTAAAAGTTTAGCACCCAATAAAAAAAACGTTCAGTGGATATTTGTCTATCAAATTTGATACATGTGTATTTTGATAGGTTTTAAATAGCCTGGTAGTATTATTTTTTGATAAACAAATGCATAATTCCACTTTCTGAAAAAAACAACCACTCCAAAAAATCCTAGTAGGCCAGACTTTTGTCACACCAATAAAATGATGTTTCAAATGGCCACCCTTAAGGGAAGTAATTAGAAAAATGGCTTGCGGAAATTCCAGATCCATCTTACATTTCCAGTGGTGTTCACCTGAAAAACGGGACACACTGTATGTAGAGCAGGGTACCAGGGTACTAGGGATTAGGTGACGGGGTACCACCACAGATAAGGCTCTTTTTTTATTTAAACAATTCTAATTTAAAACAGGTTTATATGTTTTTTTACTGTTTACTGAAGTCATTTACAACGTTGTTACAAGATAGTACAAGTAATTAATTTATCTCATTACTATCGCTCTTATAGTTAATTGACTAGTTTAAATGGTTTATAACAGTTAAAGTATTTATTTGACTAGAACGATCGTGTAATTTAAAGAATGTGTCGGTTATCCATAATTAATTAAAGTACAGGGTGATCGATTCCTAGTAGGAAGTGAGTTTTTCTCAGAAACGGACGACAAAAATTAATTTTGTGAAAGTGAAATCACTTTTACTCACTTTCATTCAAAATTAAGGCACTAATAAAAAAAACATATGTTAAAGATGCTAAGCGTCGCGAGGTTGAAATAATTTTGTTTAACAACATACATACCTTTTTTACTTTACCATTATAAAGGTATATTAATTATGAGGTATTTTTATGTTTAACATTTTTTGTATTTTGAATATTTAAAAAGATATATTGTTGTCTATTTATTTAGGTATCTGTTTTTCTTGTAAACTGCTAGCTAAATGAATATAATTTATGCAAGGAGTATATTTAAGACAGAAATAAAAAAATATAGCTTAAAGCAAAAGCTCCCAATTTAAATTAATTAGATAGATTTATATATAAATTAAATATATATATATATATTTTTTAATATACTATACAACTAGTTTTATTTAATTAACTCGACTTATGATGTTTTTCTTACTTTGGTACTTTTGTTTTCTAAACGAAAGACCAACTTTGTTTTTGTATTGAATATTTTAAACGCAAATATCTCTAAAACGGTCATGGAGTGACATTTAAAGGGTATACCTTTTCTGTCAATAAATGATGGAAAAATCTAATTTTCAATAAAAACATAAATATTCTAAGGCGCAAAAAACTTACACCATTATATATGTATTCAGAATGCTGCAGAGAGCACCCTCTGCAATTTACATCAAAATGATTCTGGAGTGGGTACTGGAACCTTCGGTGTAGAAACAAAAAACTGGACGTTTTTCACGAAACACCGAACTACTATACTTTTCTCGACACGCGTTTCGCCAACTAAGTTGGCAGCTTTAGGAGAAGATTAAAACTAAATTCTAGCCTACACATTTGCACTATTTGTACTAAATTTGTTGCCACGGTTCACTGAACTGTAACTGTCTTTGTTTATCAGAGCAAACAGTGGACTGGTGGGTATCGGACCATTGTCCTTATTCATACTACTCTTACACTTAATGATTTCTAAACTTTCAAAAGCATCCAACTGTCTACTGTTTGTTACATTTCTAATTAATTTTAAATTATTTATGTCTATCCTAGGGTTGTTGTCAAAAGCGTGTTGGGCAACACAAGATTTTTCTGTCCTGCCATATTTCAAATGAGCCATGTGTTCTTTAAATCTAGTTAAAATAGATCTTTTTTGTTTGCCCAATATACTTTGGATCACAATCTTTACAACTTATTTCGTATTTTCCTGACTTTTCGTTATTGTCGATTTTGTCTTTGGGGTTACCCAAAAGCGTCTGTAGTTTATTTGTAGAATTATAAACCAAATTGATATTAATATTTTTAAAAATTGATTGGCAAATTAAAATTCCTCTATCCAGAAACCCTCAATTACCAATTTTTTTAACACATATTGTTTTTTTAAAAAGTTATTTACGGAAATCGAAAACAAAATTGTAAGTTTGACACTCTGTATCTTGGTTACCAATAATTTTTGGACTATTGTAAGTTTCATTAAATCGTAATATTTTTACCCAAATAATTTGTAGCTTCGCTGTGGCCTCTTAATAATGGAACATTCTGTATATTCATACCAAATTTCAAAAAAGAAACTACGTCTCAAATAAATAAAGTTATTCGACCGTTCCGGGACTTTGTACTAACCCTGTATAATAAATTGTCTAATGTCTGAATTTATTCGGCCAATAGTGCCAGAGAAAATAGTATATACATTTATCAGAGGTACAATTAGATTCACGATATTTTTTTTGCACATTAGACTCACGTGTTTCCTGCATATTTAATATGAAATATATTGAATTATTGATATTTCGCTTGCTTGTTACGTTGCCCGTACAATTAGCAGAAAACACACAAAAACTAAAAATATTATAAAACTGATTAACTAAATGAGAAACTTCATCTAATTAAAAAGCACTACTGCCCTTTTACTGGCCAAAAAATTAAAAACACCAAATGAGTCTGATTCATCAATTCATTTTATATTTAGATGGTTATCACTTCTTGAACTATATTTTCACTACCAAATATTTGCGTAGAGAAAAAAATTAATTAACTTACATTTACTACAAACTTCGGAAAAATATATTTACCAGGAATCTCCTAAATATCTCATGAAAACAGTATGACTAACGCAAATATTTTTAACTGTGTTTTGATCGTCATACCAATTGCATATCTAGTGTTTCAAAACATCCGCTTAAATTCGTGTAAATATCTATAATTTTATGAGGATTCTGCCCCATTCACATTGTATAAATAACTACCTTAAGTAACTGAAAACTGCACAGTTTCCGTTAAAACACTAGATTGTGTATATCAAATCGAGTCAAATATCAATCGAAATTTCTTTGGTGTGCCCGCTAAGGCATCGGGAGGAGGCTCTTACTGCTGGGCGTGGTAGGCGGTTGAAGTTGTCAAACAGTTGAAGGCGTCAAACCAGCCGAAATATAACATACCCTTAAAATATTAGTGATTTTTTATGAGTATAATATATTCTTTTGTGTGCGAAAATGTCGAGTTTTGATTTACTTCTTCAATTTAAAGAAATCTGCAGCTGAGGCGTATCGATTGCTTGCAGAAGCATATGCTTAGTCTGTCTTAAGTGAGAGAAGTTGTCGTGAGTGGTTTCAAAAGTTTAAGAACGGTGAATTTGACATCGAAGACAAAGAACGTAGCGGAAGGCCGAAAGTGTACGAAGACGCGGAATTGGAAGCATTATTGGATCAAGATTCGTGCCAAACGCAAGAAGAACTTGCACTTACATTAGGAGTGACTCAACAAGCAATTTCACATCGGTTGAAATCATTGGGAATGATTCAAAAACTAGGAAATTGGGTTCCATATGAACTGATCCGAGAAACATTGATCGCCGATTTTTCACACGTGAAATGCTGTTTGCCAGGCATAAACGAAAGGGTTTTCTGCACTGGTGATGAAAAATGGACCCACTATGATAATCCAAAAAGGAAGAAATCATGGTAACCACCTGGCCGTGCTTCAACACCTACAGCTAAGCCAAATATTTTTGGAAAAAAGCTCTTGTTGTGTATTTGGTGGGATCAGCTTGGTGTCGTGTATTATGAGTTGCTCAAACCGAACAAAACCATTACTAGAGCTGTCTACCGAACACAATCGATGAGATTGAGTCGAGCACTCAAGGAAAAGCACGCTACTACTCCAGACACGACAAAGTTATTCTGCTGCATGATAATGCTTGTCCCCATGTTGCGGTGCTGCGCTGGTCAAAACCTATTTGGAAACACTCAATTGGGAAGTTTTACCCCACCCGCCCTATTCACCAGACATTGCTCCTTCTCATTTCCATTTATTTCGATCGATGGCGCATGACCTATATGAGCAACACTTCACATCATATGAAGATACCAAAAATTGGGCCGATTCGTGGATAGCCTCAAAAGATGAAGCATTCTTCCGACGCGGTATCCGTGTGCTACCAGAAAGATGGTAAAAAGTAGTGGCAAGCGATAGACAATAGTTCGAATAAAGCATTAGGTACCGTCCTTTTCACAATTAATTCATCATTTTTTTATTAAAAACGGCGGAAAGTTATTTGTACACCATGTTTGTATAATAAAAAATTCCGCTTCATATTTGACTCACCCTCGTATTTTCAGTTTAAATTCAATCACGTCAAATTTAAAATATTCGCAGCTTATAGCTATAGCTGGATTCGACGTAAGTGGTACTTGTAGAAGATACGTTAAGTATGAAGCAATGAGTAAACATTTTCATTCGTATAAATAATTGAGGTTTATTTCACGAGGTAATAACGGATATAGTATTCGTTATTTTTCGCATGATTTAATTTGGAATTAATCAAACTGGAGAAAATTATGAGTGTAACGTACATTTTCCGATTTATGACGCATTCACTGGTCATAAAGTACTTTTACGAAAAGAATATAGAGCAATGAGTAATATCTTGCCGTATATACTGTTGGTGATATACGAGTATACAAGTAGATACCTATAATGATGTTTACGTAGTAACGGTAAAGTTAGGTATGTATAATTTGTATAAAATAACCGATCACCGTTAATCCTATTAAATGAAATGAAATGAAACAAAAACTGCAATGGAGAGATTTATTGAATTTTAAATTTCGCGCTTGATATTCGTTGTTATGCAGTTGGCAGCAGATCCGAAGTTGTCGTGTTGTATTACTTGACATTTGATGACAGTTTGAAATTATCCGAACCTTACATTGGCTTTAATATAGCCTAGGAAAGATAGCCAAAACAGTTCCAATTTTTCAAAAACTTCCTCAAGCGTTAAAAAATTTGATAATTAGGTAAAAAATAATGCAATTTGAGTGCACTAGTTTTGGATCAAATCGGTTGGTAGGTAGGAACATAACCAAAAAAATCATAAACGTGTAAAAACCGGTTTTTTCACTTTTTTAGTACCAAAACAAATTATTTCAGAAAAACAAAAAATAGCACGTTGTAGCGCTTAAAAAGATGAGAAAAAATCAGTTTTTAAAAATTAAAATCGGTTCACAACTTTTTGCAAAAAAAAAAAATAAAAGCCTTCGAAAATTGTCCTTTTTTTTACTATCTAAATGCTCTGCCTACGAAAGTCGTAGGGACTTTCAGAGTATCTCAAAAACGACATTGAAAACCGGGCTGTTTTGCGTTTCGGCGCTCGGGCGCTCGAGCGAAGGGGAAAGGCCGCATGGTGGGGGAACTCTCGACTGCTTGGCGCGACTGCTTTCGTGCTCTCGAACTCGTCATTGTTCCCCCCACTATGCGGCCTTTCCCCTTCGCTCGAGCGCCTGAGTGCCCGAAACGCAAAACAGCCCGGTTTTCAATGTCGTTTTTGAGATACTTCCTCAAATTTGACAAACTTGGTCCATTGTATGTAAGAGCACCTCTTCACGAACCAAACGCGCTTTAAAAAATTACCGTAAGACATTTTTTTGAAAAACACCTTTTTTACATTTTTTCGAATTGCGCCAAAAGTTATGAATATTTTTTGATAACATTTTTACTGAAAGTAGCCGCCGAAAGGGAAATTTGGTCACGGAAGTCCGTATGACTTTCGTAGGCCGAGTATGTTAATTAGATAGTAAAAAAGGGCAATTTTCGAAGGTTTGTATATTTTTTTTTTGCAAAAAGTTGTAAACCGATTTTAATTTTTAAAAAACTGATTTTCTTCGTCTTTTTTAAGCGCTAAAACGTGCTATTTTTCGTTTTTCTGAAATAATTTTTTTGGCACTTAAAAAGTGAAAAAAAATGGGTTTTCACACGTTTATGAATTTATTTGGTCATGTTCCTAGAAACCGATTTGATCCAAAACTAGTGCACTCAAATTGCACTATTTTTTACCTAATTATCAATTTTTTTTAACGCTAGGAATCCTTCCTAGGCTAATAGTGGTTTGTGTATTTTTTTTATCTTCAAACTTTTATCTTGCATTGCAAAACTGTTAGTTTCAGGAAAATCAAAGTGTTATAGTTGTCAAACTTTCGTTTGAGAAATGGCATAACAGTTAAGCAGCCACTGACAATAGTTTGTAGCATCTTTGACACGCTATTTTGAACAAGAACGAGACCATAATTGTCCATTGTTACCCTTAATAGCTGTTCATTATATTTACTTAAAACTACAATCTACTATATGTATTGGTGTAGCGTGTAGCAAGGGCCTTCAACTTGAATATTTCTACAGTTCGTTCTATTTCACAAAAATTAAAAAAAAAAGTTTTTAAAATCACAAGGAAAGCGTAATTCTACTAAGAGAGTTACAAATATCTACTGTAACATTGGACACAATTGCTATTCGCAAAACTATAGAGACATCCAAAAAAACGTCATCAACTCTGGCCATGAACGAGAGAGATGGAAATAGCAGTCATGTTGTCTAAGCTTTTCGGTTATGTCAAACTTTTAACAAGTGACTGTCAGAATTTGTAAAATAGACAATGGCTGTCATATGATCAGTCTTGACAAGTAAATAAGGTTATAAATTCGATTAAGAATAGAAATACGTCTTTTTTTCTCAGCCAACTTTGATGACGTTTTTTTTTTTTGGATGTGTATATTTACATTATTTATGAAACCAGTAAGTACTTGTAACTTACGATTACACTTTTTTATATGGTCAGACACTATTTTAATTACCAGGACAATACATAACGTCCCTATGGGAGCAGTTAAAAAAGAGAAACAACTGTTTGATGTATGCCGTATGTCATTGTGTAGCCTATTAAAAGAAATGGGTCTTAAATGGAAAAAAGATTATCTAAGACAAGGGCTCATGGAACTTCCCAATGTTCTAAAACGGGTCGATTTTTTGAGATCTTATATTAAATCAAAAAGAAGCTTTGGACAAAGAGTGACCGCAAAAACAAACAATTTTTCGCCTGTTTGGCAGCTAACTAAATCTAACTTCAAATGTATGCTAAATGATAGTTTATGATGAGACTTTAATCTCCTGAAAATTTCAGATTGAGGCTGCATTCGGTTCTCGAGATATCGATGGTCAAAGTTGTCAATTTTACATGAGCCCGAAATTCAATATTACTTAGCTTATATAGATCCATTTTTTCTTAAGATTTATTAGGCATTTGGGAATTAATATTTCTTTATTTTTTAAACGTAAATTCATTTTAAATATCATCTTTTAGTCTTCAGAAATTATTAAAAAACCTTTAAAAGTATAAACAATTCGATACTGATTTGCGATATTTCGGCTATGATGTGTTCGGCTGTATAATACAAACTTCAAACAAAACTTCAAACAAAAATTACTATCAATGTCAATTATCAAATAGCAATACCAGCATTTAGTAAAATAATGTATTGTTCAATTCCGTCTTATTTTTTCGCGCAAAGATGGTTGCCATTATTATAATTGATGTTGAACCTTATTTATATTGATTTATCAAACTATGAAATGTTTGAATAATTGAGATAAGGAGGAAGGGAAGAATTTGTAATTGTTTAAGTTTAAAAAAAATTATTGCTGTATGTAATAAATCGCAAACGATCTTGTCGTCTCAAAAGAATCATTATCTCCTGAATGTAATGAATTGTGAACCCATGCAAAATTGACAACTTTGACTATCGATATCTCAAGAACCAAATGCTGCCTCAATTTAAAATTTTCAGGAGATGAAAGTCTCATCATAAACTATTATTTAGCATAGATTTGAAGTTAGATTTCAAGGGCTGCCAAACAGGCGGTCACTCCTTGTTTTCACATAGGAAACCTGGGTTTTTCAAAAGAGTACTATAGGTCATTCATGGCAAGACAATAATAAGGAGAGTGTAAAAACTACTAAAGCTGATGGTAAAAGGTAAGTTACACAATTATGAACAAGTATGAAAATGTTTTGATACAATTTTTTTAGGTGCAATAAAGATGGTTTGATCGAGGGTACAGAGGTCATTTCCTCAAAAAACCCAGCCTATAGATTACCATGGTGAAATGAATCAAGAAAATTTTCTGAAGTAGTTCGAAAACCAATCATTAAGGAACGTATCATTCTTGAAACTTGATATTCCCCCTAAATCTTGAGATTTGACTCCCTGTGATTTTTTCTCTGGCTTTATCTCTAAATTCAGCAGCGTATCGTCCAAAAAATATAAGAAATTAATGGAACACCGCACGTTATAGACTCGGACGTTATTGACTATTAATAGTGCCTTTTTTAATAGTCTTTTCATGGTTTCTTTTTGATAAAGTTTTTTATTTCTGTGTTTTATATACCCGGTTACTTGACAATTCAATAAGATTATAAACTTAAGATTAAGGGGCTTTCCCGCTTTTTGGTTTCAAAAAAATCGTTTTTTTGTTTTTTACTGAAATCTATTCATTATACATTCAAATTTATTGTCCTGAAATTTTAAAGTGATCCGCGTATTAGATTTTGAGTTACAGCCGGATTAGTGATGACGGTTACGGCGCTTGAAGAGTCGCGCACGGAAAATGGAGGTGGACAGTGTAAAGGAAGTGTTTCAACGATCATAAGAAAAGCATAATGTAAAATATGCTCAGTATATTGGCGACGGGGACAGTAAGGCGATAAGGTAATGACTTCAAGGCCATTTTGGATTTGGACTAATTAACCGATTTTTATGATTTTACTTTTAAAATGTTCACAAATGATGCCATTAGTGATCAACGTAGAATTTTTTTGATATTGCAAAAATTCGATTTTTAATAACAATTTAAAGGTAGAAATTTAAGGTGAAACTCATACTTTTTTTTACAGTTGCACCAAATTGCGTAAAATTTGAATTTCAAAAAACCACTATGATAAACACTAACAACAACCCTATATTTTATAAAAATGTTTCATTTTTTGATCTCAGATGAATAGCGTCGTAGAAAATTCTCATTTACATGAGACATGTCCGCCTGAAGTAGCTACATTGGACAAGGATCAACGGCCGCCATTTTGGTTAAAAAAAGTAAATAAATAATTAAATCTAACCTTCATACCTCTATCTTTTAATTTAAAAAAATCGTCACAATCCGTTTTATATTTTCTTAAAAAAAATACCAAAAAAACCTTTTTTTTCAGCGAAAAAGCGGGAAAGCCCCCTTAAGAATAGAAATACGTATTTTTTTTCGGCCAACTTTGACGACGTTTTTTTTAGCTGGTTATAATCCTCCCTGTAAGTAAAATTCACTCCGCCTTACATATGTAGGTCAGCCAAGTTGGGCCGAAACTGATAAATAACCGCGATTAATATTTCAGCTAGATTAAAATTAGGTAATTTATCAGTTCGTCTATCAGGCTGCAGCTGGGCACACCGAAATGTAATCTGTCCGGCAGACCAACGATGAATTGCGGATTTATTTTATATTTTAAATAGTGTCCGATGTGTCCAAACCGCCTACTCATGATAAAGTTTCAGTAAAGTGCGCAATTTAAAATCGTGATGCCGCAAGAGACTTTTTGCAAAAACATTTGTGTAAAATATGAGGGTAAATCAAATACGAACCGGAATTTTCATTTTTAAAGGACCCCGCACAAAATAATAGGATTTCTGACCTCACTAAAAACTTCTGAAATTTTGATATGTTGTAGGTTATGACCCCCTGATTCAAAGTTCTCATGGGCACAAGACCCAAAAATGGACAGATTAAAAAAACGTTTTTTCCCCGTTTTTAAGATGCTGAGCACGGTGGTGGTGTTAAAGATGACTTCCGACCCTCACCAACCCCTCTACCGTTCAAAATTCACCCCCGAAAGTTTTCTTTTAATATCAGCGGCAAAACATCTGTCCCCCGTTTTCGAGGATGCTGAACACGGTGGTGATGTTGAATATGACTTCCAACCCTCACCAACCCCTCCACCGGTCAAAACTCACACCCGCAAGGTTTTTTTTATATCAGCAGCAAAACTCCCCCAATGCGAAAACGGTTGAAGATTTCTTATATCAGCGGCAAAACCCATAAATAACTTTAGTTTTACCACTTAAAAATATCAATGACCAATGACTAATATTATTTTTTGATCACTAAATATAATATCTACGTGTAAGTAGCAGTTACCTCAGTTGATAATTACTACCTAGATGTACCAGACATGCACCTTATTTGAGCACAACGACTAAAAATGTCTAACTGACTATTGATCAACTAATAACATTGTATCACAGGCATGCCCAAGTGGGGCATCAAACTTTCATATTTCATATTGAGAGAATAGATTATTTGCTAGATTTTTTCATATCCTTACTTGAACACAAAAATACAGGTGTAGAAAGATTAATGTCAATTATAATAATATATATAAAATTAACTTTATTAATGCTTCATTTGTCGTCCTGATATATCCAAATCGTCCAGCACTTTTTGAATATCAGTCTTAATATTTAACGTATCATTAAAAAAAATATTATACTGTAATGGCTTTTCGAAACAGACTTAATTGTTATGTATGTAATAGGCAAGCATCACCGGTTCAGATGAACCTCATTCTTTATGTCTTCATGTCTTAAAAATGACAGTCTACACTTCTCTTTCTAACGTGGTGAGAGGGTCGGTCTTATTCCCTCACTACCTTCGATGCGTATGCGGTTGCTGCATATCTCTCGTCTCACTTCTGTTTGTCCTTTTTTATAACTGGCCAATGTCGGTTTTACACAGACTGTATATTCATGATATCATTATTATCCTCTACCACTGAAAATAGGTTTGTAATGGCCCATTTTCCCCATAATCCATGTAACGACAGTAAGTATGATCATTTATATGATTCATATTATTTCTTATATTCATAGTACCTAGTTCATGAAATAGTCAGCAGATTCCATATATTGAAAGGAAGTTCTGTATATTTGTGTGCTGGCGCAGGAGAAAATATTTTACTGTCTGTCAGGTCAAAGCAACCAACATACCCGACTGCCTTGAAAAGTATATGGTTCTAATACAAGAATAACATATATAAATTTCAAGTTTCATAAAATAGTTTTGAAATTTTTTTTTTGAAATTTTGAATTTGTCTGCCATGACGTAACAACCGCGGGAACGGTCTGCCATTTTATTTTTAAGTAGCTATAATATAGAGACATCCAAAAAAACGCCTCAACTTCTGCCTTAAAAAAGAGGAGATGGAAATAGCGGTCATGTCTAAGCTTTTTGGTTATGTCAAACTTTTGATAAGTGACTGTCACTATTTGTAAAATAAACAATGGCTGTCATATGATGTGGCAGTCTTGACATGTAAATAAGGTTATAAATTCGATTAAGAATAGAAATACGTTTTTTTTTCTCGGCCAACTTTTATGACGTTTTTTTTTTGGATGTCTCTATAGTATATTTTGACATACCAAAACGGCAGCTTTCATCAAATACATTTTTAGTTTGCCAAATTAACACACCTGTCGCCCCTGTGTAACGCTGAACCTACTGCGACTGGGCTTAACTAGCCCCCATCTCATGAACGGCAGGTACAACTGAGTAACTGAGCAAATTTGAGGCTTTCATCAAATATGTGTTGCCATCTGTTCACTGGCTCTTAGACTATATCAATTTACATAAATTTATAAGTTAAAAAAATGTTTGTTCTTATAATTGTAGCTCTGATGATGGCTGAATAAAGCCGAAACGTTAGAAAAAAAAACAAAAACTCTTGTTTTTATAAACTGACCGATAATCCCACAAGTTTATCAGGTTATAATGTGTGAATTTATCGATCTTTGTTACTATATTTAATATTAGCTACTTTAATACCACACATTTCGACCAACTCTAATTATAATTATGATGTATTATACCACTGATTCCAAAACGCAATTAAGACCTTTTTTACCCGGAGTCGCCTCGTCATCTTGTCCCACCCAAGCGGCACCTGACCTTCGAACCGACCCTGCACTCTGCGTCAGTCTATGCGGATTTTCCAGCGACGGAAACTATTTCAGTTCTATCTAAATATCTATCTAACACTTTTCATAGTTTACTTACCCTGGAAACTAATTGCCCCGTTGCAGTTAACATCAAAGGCCTTGAACACGTAGTGTGCATATAAACTCGCATCTGGAATAACACGAAGACTATTATTTATTTAACTAATAGAAATAAATTATAGGAAACGGTACAGGGAATAGTCATTGTGAGGGCCACGTCTTCTGTTGTAGTTTGTTTATCTGTACAAATACATACAAACTGTCACACATTTATTGACAAGTGCTAACTCTTATGGTGTTTTTAAGTTGCCATATACATGTACACAAACACGAAAAAAAAATACACATGGGGCATTCTCTGTGAATAAGGCCACCCCCCTCTGTCCAAAATTGAGAACAACCTACAAACTTCTACTTGGACTTATTTTTTTAGCTTAGTAGTTTTTATTAAGCTTTGGCCTTTTCGGAAAATCAAGATGGCTGACATGAAAATTACCGTCACAAGGTAAGTGAGTAATTTTTTTTTTATTTTAAAGCCAATATCTTTTAAAGTAAAAGTCAATAAAGAACACAGAAAACTTATTACAGAACTCTTAAAATGAAATTATAACCTAGAAATTTTTTAAAAATTCCGCTTTTTCGCAAATCAGCGATAAAACTTTTCACACCCATGTCGCTGCATATCTAATCATCTTAATTACTGATGCGTTTGAAGACAATGCATCATAGGCTTTTGAATTTATTTACAAGGCTATTGGGACATTAAGCTAATAAAAAAAAACTGGTTAGTCTTCCCAAAAATTAGTCTTCCCATAAATATTTGTGAATACGCGATGGATTTTCTAAAACAACGAAAAATGTTACTTGTTTCTCTTCTCTTTAATCAATGTTGAGGGTGATTTTTTTCCAAAAATCGTCAAAGGATCTTGTAGAGGGTCTCTTCAGATATCTCGGCGACAAATTGACGTAAAAAAGATTCTAAAAAAAAGCAAATTGACGCTGAATAAACAAACTATCCCGCCCATGCTTGATTTATTTAAAAAAATTTCCAAGTGCGTGGACTAAAAAAGAGAAAATAAAACAATTGTAATTTTTTTATTTTTTCTTTTTATTAGGATCGCGCTATTATTTAGGATTGCGTGATAAGCGTAGCCCACAAACAATTTTTGCCGAAAGATCTCAAAACTATAAACTTGATGCTTCAAAAAGTTTTTTTTTTAAATCTAAATACGACCATTTTTCACTGAGATACAGCTTTTCAAATGTTAGCAAATAATTTAGGTAATTTTATTGTTCCTTTAATTTTTTTGAGAAGTGTATGTGAAGTTTTAGTATTATTTCTATTTTTAATGTTGAAATAATAAGTTCTTTAACAACAAACAAACAGAAATAATCCATCCTCATAATATGGTAGTCAAAATTATTTCTAAATACTGAAACAATCTAGAATCAGCGCTCTGAAACTTAAACACGTGTTTGATGACGTGCATCGATTTTTATTTTGTATAAAGTATATATTCAATATTTTATATCTGTGAAGATTATATAAAATTCGCAACTAATAGTTGCAGATGTCATTGATTAACTCATGTATAAACCTCTTAGGTAAATAAATGCGAGTAGGTTTAAACTATTCTGATCTCTATATAACCGACTAACCCATACACATTTCAAGTGCAATAAAAATGTTGAAATACTTACTATATGTTCCTTTATTTACAATTAGAGAATTTTCAATAACACGGTAAAAAAAGGAAAAATAAATTTTAACCGTTATCTAATGATACAACGAATTTGGTTGATGAAATGGGCATCGAATGCAAATACTTAATTTGCTAGTCACTTCCAGTGACGATATAGATGTTATGTAATTTGTTGTGGTTGTTTCTTATTTTTAGACACGTGAAAGGTTCCAATAGCATCCAAATATAGATTAGATTAAAATGTTGGGAACTGGAGATAGTTCTATAAGCTACCGCGACCTTTTGAGGTCTATTATATTGGTGTTTAGAGCACCAGCTTGGTCCTTCACATTCCCGATATAGACTCTTTTGTATAGCTGACAACTTTTGGTTTTCCTTCATCTTGGCTTTAGAATTTGAAACCTCATAGTACGGAAATTGATGTTTCCTCTTCTTCCAAGCCAGAATATGCATATTGTTTTTTCGACCTAATTGGTAGATGCCCTTCGGTCTATTTAGTCGACTGTGTCCTCTCACTAGACTTAGTAAACTGCTCGTCAAAATTAGCACATTTTTAGAATAGCGTCATTTGCGTTCTATTCCAGTTAGAGACTTGCGGTTTTTAAATTTTGGTAAATAATTTAATTCCTCAAAATCGCTACTCTGTGAGTTAAACGGTTTGCCGTTTACATCCCAAAAAACCAACCCCATGTCGACGTATGAATTCACAAAATTTTGACGGCAATTCAGAGACTTGACGAGATGGACTAAGAATCTGCTCAATAAGTTCTATGCATTTGGTAGCTGTACCACCTCTTCAAAACATTTCCAGACACCGTAAGCCGCCACTTTGCGTTTACGCTGAGTTTTGCGTGGTTTTACCTCTGTTGGGCAAATTCATTGATCCTAATTCACCGCTTTCACCCTTAGACAACTCAAGCATCCCCCCAGGTCACCTCTACACCAAACCCTTTTCGACACACCCCGAGTCGTCCATCTCCTTCAAATTCCTTTTTGCGTTGAATCACCCTCTTTTTTTCACCCCCACAAAAGAGGATTTGAAGGAGAACGACTCAGGATGTGCCCAAAAGGGTTCGAATGAAGGATGAAGGCTTTTTAAGTCACTCCACGCATCAAGACCTGCTTATCAACTCCTCAGTGCGACAAATATTCGGGGGGTGGAATTTCACTTTAAGCACCCAATCGGCCGTCCGCAGTGGGTCCCGTCAACTTCCAGCGCCTTCAAGTAATGCCAGGACATAAATTCGAGACAAAGCGGTATCCCACCCTGCCTCTTACAGGAACGGAACCAGACAGGGTGGGTGGGGGGTCGGTGTAGGTGTGGCTTGGAGAGGTGCTTTAGTTCTCCAGGGGTGAAAGTGAGTTGTGGCACTCCACACCAATTTATTTGGTAGCATTAGGATCAATGGATTCGCCCAACAGTGGTCAAACCTCGCAAAACCCAGCGTAAATGCAAAGGGGTGGTTTACTGGGTCTGGATATGGGTTGAAGGGATGGGACAGCGACCAAATGCACAGAACTTATTAAGGATTTCTTAATGTGTGACGGGATGGTGTTTTTACCAGACAGCGTCCTTCTTAGTTCATCCCGTAAGTCTCTGAATTGCAGTCAAAATCTTGTGAATTCATATTTCGACATGGAGTTCTTTTTTGGGAGTGGACGGCGAAGTCGCAGCGTAACGACTTTGGGGCATTAAAACTAACCCTAATTTAAACAACAAGCAAGCTCGTAATAGGATAGAACGCAAATGGGCTAATCTAAAAAGGTTACGCTAATTTTGGCGAGCAGTTTATATTCCTGACAACCTCTCGATTTTGCCTCAATAGGTCTTCTCTGAATTTGGTCGATCGTTCTCTTATGAACTCTTTCGCTTGTTAGCCTCCACACATCGTGGACCTGTTGCCATTTATTTAATAATTTTAATAACTATATGGGGACCACCAATGTTTCACGGACCACCGGTTAAGAACCACTGTTCTACGGGAACAATGGTGTATAAACGATACTTTCCGTAATAATTTCGCCTTAAGAGGAACTTACCGGCTATCTCGTTAATGTGTTTGCTTTATAGGTCTAACGGAGATGAAATATCAACAGTGCGTTGAAAGCCCCATATCTGCTTCCGCTCCAGAAAGTAACATTAATGCCTATTATATGATTTCGGGGGATACCAGAAGAGATTTAAAGCGCACATCTGAGAGTAGATTAGAATTATATATTTTAGATATAACGTGGATCCAAAACATGAATGTGTCGTTCATTTCATATCTTATTATCCCATCGTGAGGTGTTGTCAAACATTTTAGGCTTTAAAATATGACTGAAAGGTCTTTTATGCAGACACATAAAATACGTTCATACAGGGTTAGGACAAAGTCCCGGAACAGTTGACCAGTATCTATCTACAAAATGTCTCGACGAGTCCTGTATCACTTATGGGGTAATATGGTTAATTTTTTTCATTATTACATTATTTATTACAGTTCTTCTTTCTAACTGTAATAGATTAACACATCACTCAGTAAGTTAGTAGGGTGACTAATAAAACAAAATCTTTTAGGCAAAACTCGACTTTATTCATCGACGTTGTCTCCTTTCAAGAGTGATACATTCATTCCAACGCTTCTCAAACATTTCTATGCCATTCTTATAAAAGAGAAAGATTTATCCAACCCTTCATAATACGCTTCAGTTTCGGCCATCATCTCCTCATTGGAGCCATTTTTGACATTTGTTTCGGGGAACTGGAGATACAAGCATTCTTTGACATTTGCGGAGTAACCGGCAGCTGAAAGACATTCCATTTGGGGCATTTCCATCGTCCTCAAAGGCTTTAAGTTTCAATGAGCTTTTTTCATTTCATGGTATCCTGTCCACCCAGCTGACTGCCTGGGGTGTAATGTTGGATCCATATTTCATCCATTGCCGCATATCGCATGAAAAAATTATTTTTTGTTTCGCCTAAACAGCTCCAAACATTGTTCTGAATCATCAACATGTTGAGATTTTTGATCAACAGTGAGCCAACATTGTACCCACTTCGAAAAGAGCTTTCTCATCTTTCTGAGCTTTCTGAAGGTGTCAGCTATCTCAGCTATATCAGGACTTCACTTTACGGTCTCAGAATAGTTTTGTGCATTTTTTTTTTTAGTTTTCTGGAACAACTACTGACTCTGGGCGACCAGAGCGTTTAGCATAATCATCCTACAAACTTATTGGGTAATGCAAGTATTTGGCTGATTTTTATACACTTAACGTTTCAAGTGACACCATAAGAAAAAATCCAATGGCGAAACTCTGGAGAACGAGCTGGCCAATCAATTGTTCCTTTGCGTCCGATCCAGCGTGCAGGAAATATTTCATTCAAATAATCACGTTACATTACGTGCAAACTGTGGATGATTAGGTATGTTAATATTTGGAAAGAGAACTACAAGTGCTGGTGCAATATCGTTCTTCCATACATTCAACTAGCCATCACCATTTAAATTTTATCTTATGAAACATGGTCGTCTTCAATCATACCGGCCCACACGTTTACTTTTGGAAGATGCTGCATATGAACTTCTTTATACAGTGAGGTCCATAAGTAACGGATAAATTCATTATCTACGTAATTTACAATTTATGAGTAAAATCCTGAAACACGTCAATTTTTAATTCTAGAATGATATTTTTTGAGCATAATTTTATACCTCCCCCTCCAACCCCCTTCGAGTGACAGCTACCCGTTTAAAATGTTTAAATGGAGCGAGGGTGCGTGTGATAGCTTATTTGAAAGGGTTCTTAATTATCTATTCAGCAATATAAGGTTTTTTGAATTTTGTATATTTTTCATCAAGAAAATTAAATTTGATAATTTCAAAATTATTAGTATTATGAAATGTATACAATCAAGTGCCTATATACCAAATATCTGTCAAATCGGACCATTTTAGTTAATTTTGTGTCAACATTCAACTTAAATGGATCGGTTTCCCTGATACGCTGCGCAAAATACCCAACAAAACGAAATAAGTAAAAAGGGTTTATTTTCATTCAAAGGGTTCTAAATATTTTGGGGGGGGCAACCGCCCCCCGCAACTTCGCCTTAAATGGAACAGTCAACAAACAGAACTGTAGATACTGGAGTACAGAAAATCCACATTGGATGATGGAGGCCAATACTAAATATCCTGAGTAGGTGAACGTTTGGGCTGGAATTATAAATTCTCAAATCATCGGACCATATTTCTTTGATGGCATATGAACTGGCGCGAGTTACTTGGATTTCTTGCAAAATTTCTTAGTTCCAGAGTTTAGAATGCTTTTCCCAGATGATGACAACCCCAAAGAAATTGATAGAAACATTTGGTTTCAGCAGGACGGGAGCTACATCACATTTTTCATTGGAAGTAAGAGCCTATCTGAATCAAGTTTTTCCCAATAGATGGATCGGTAGACGCGGTGAAATTGAGTGGCCTGCTCGTTCTCCCGATTTGAATCCGCTTGACTATTTTTTATGCGGTTACTTAAAATCGAAAGTTTACTTCAACAGACCAAATAACGTAGAAGATTTAAAAGACAGAATAAGGCAAGAAATTAATCAAATCACTCCGGAAACAATACAAAATGTTTTAGAAAAAATTTCAGCAACGCCTCCATTTTTGTCAAGAAGCAACGGGCGCCCAGTTTGAACATTTGGTTTAAAATGTTCTTCTGTTCTGTTTCATGTTCTTTTCTTTACCCAGTAACATTAAAAATGTAATATTTTTCAAGAAAAAAATTATACAAATAAAAAAAATCTTATGTTGCTGGATGGAGAATTAAAAAACCCTTTCAAATGAGCTTTCACACGCACCCTCGTTCCATTTAAAAATTTTAAAGGGGTGGTTGTCACTCCAAGGGGTTGGAGGGGAGGTATAAAATTATGCTCAAAAAGTGTCATTCTAGAATTAAAAATTGACGTGTTTCAGGATTTTACTCATAAATTATAAATTACGTAGATAATGAATTTATCCGTTACTTATGGACCTCACTGTAAAAGACACCAATATACATTATGAACACAACATCTCCGCATCATCAAGATGTCAATTCGCTCAGATTCTGAAAGTTTCACTGCCGTTATAAAATTGTGAAACGAAACTAATAAGATAGTGACACCAATAATTTCTGTCAATCTGATATCACAGTAAAATAATTTTGTTATCGGTATCTTTTTATCATTATCGGTCGTTTTTAAGCTTTTTTTGTGATACACTCTTATAAATAAAAATGTAAGAATCTACTTGGTGTTCCATTAAAAATAATAAGTTGGAAGCATTTCCTGTAAAACCGGATAACTAAAAAAAGTTCGGGACTTTGTACTTACCCTGTATATTCATGCAGGCACATTTAGTTTATGATAAAACCAATGTATACAGGAAGCTTCGAATCTTAGACCTAAAAATACTGAATGAATGTATAGTTTTCTATCTACTTTTTTTGTAGAAAGTTTTTCTCAGTTGCGCTGGTAATTTTCACGCAAAATAATTAACAATCATTTATTCCCGTTGTATCTATTATTATCATCGGAAATCCAATGCAGTTTTTAGTATACAAACCGTTAAACTTTTAATGGTGTTTATTCTTCGCTATTCTTGAATTCTATCAAGCCAAACACCTGGACTTTCTCAGTTACGTAATTTTCAGTGTTGTATTTATTTTATCTTCAGTGAAAATGAATCTACGCCGTTCAGTAATTAATTACTAGACTGCATTTGATTACAAAAGATAATAAAATAAGTTTTTAAAATCCCAAAATTAATCACGTTTGAACATCCTTTGTAAGGTTAGAAGCATTTTTTTCCGCAT
Organism: Aromia moschata; assembly: GCA_029963805.1. NCBI lineage: Eukaryota > Metazoa > Arthropoda > Insecta > Coleoptera > Cerambycidae > Aromia > Aromia moschata. The sequence goes on from JAPWTK010000563.1 coordinate 130,042, forward strand.
ATAGCCCTTAAACTAAACTATTTCTTTTGGTACCTAAACGAACAAGATACAATTTAAAGTTAAGTCTTCTAAGATCCGAGGTGTGGCTAATAAATAACTGAACTGCTATCATAACCCTTTTTATTTGTTACCAATTACAGTAGCAACTTTTTCGCCTTCATCGATTTTGCTTTAACCCCTTCCACACTTTCGAATCTTATCCCTTTTATTGTCACCGTGTCTAATAAGCCTGGATCAAATTGTGTCAATGTTGTTCAGAATGTCAGCGCAAATGTTCATTCTTGATTCCTTTGGCTCGGGAGTGAGGAGTTTTGGCACCATTTTTGCGCAAACTTTGCGCATATCGAACGATTCATGCAAAATCTGGCGAACACATTCTTTGTCGATTCCTGTTATTTCATCAAGTCCTCGGATGCTTAGACGACGATCTTCGCGGATTAATTTACCAATATTTTCAATGTTTTCGTCCATTTTTGACGTTGAGGGTAGTCCAGGGCGCGGATCGTCTTCGATCGTTTCACGCCCCTCTTTAAAGCATTTAAACCTTTTAAAAACTTGTGTGCGGGACAAACATTTCTCTACACTTATTTTAACATTGCATAAGCTTCTGTAAAAAGTTTTCCCCAGTTTAACAAGAAACTTGAGATTAACCCGTTGCTCCATCTGAACACTTAACATTTTTTCGACGCGTCACTGGTGCGTAGACTAATTCAAACAACTGCTACAGACAAACTGAGCGACCCACTGGCTTGTCCAGCGAGCTCAGTTCAATCTGGCATCAGTGCGATCTAAAACTTAAACACGTGTTTGATGACGTGCATTGGTTTTTATTTTGTATGAAATGTAAATTCTAATTCTGTAAGTGAAATTATTTAGAAAACTACCTCCTACTCAAGTAACCTTTAAAATTGGATTCTATAGGCCTAGGCATATCGACAAATATAGCTAGATATTGACAGATTTGACCTTTACCTGATGAAAATCCATGTTCACGTAAAAAAAAGAAACATAAAAAGAAAATATGTATTGATACATATAACACAGCCACTGTGTTGGCGAAACAACTGTTACCGCTGCAAAATATATCAAACAAAATCAGTGAAAACTGTGTTTGGCCTTTTCGCATTTTTTTTTTTTTTTTTTTTGGAATCAGGTAAATACAGAATGGACAATATTTGTATAGTTCATACAAAATAAAAAACTATGCATATCATCAAATAAATACTTGTTTAAGTTTTAGAGTACACTGATACCAGATTGTTACAAAATTATTCAGTATTTAGAAATAATTTTGACTAGCATATGGATGAACTCTTTGTATTTGTTTATTGTTAAATAACTTATTTAACATTAAAAAGATAAATAATTTTAAAAAATTATGTATTTTAAAAGACATTGGTTGGTGCTAAATATGCAAGTGCAAAGAAGACCAGGAAAAATTGGTAATAAAATATAGTGATGTTTTTTTACACACTTTGACCTGATTCTCTTACTTCACTCGTAAATTCATATGAATTTATCGATGTACTATCTACTCCACCCGGTATAATACACCCCTTACACCTCCTCGGTCTGCGGTTGCTAGGTAAATGCTTTGGCTAAGTGTTTAATTGAGCACTATTGTTAGTAAATTGAATGGTAACGTTTTATCGCTATTTATAGCAATTTATCTTAAAAGCTTTAATACAGGCTGTGCATTAATTACATTTGAAACTGACTATTAAAAAAAGTACCTACAATTTTCCGTAACAATAAAGTGAGAAATCATCACGAAAGTCTTTTGTAACATATAATTTTATAGGAATATAACCTACATACATAATACAAAATTATTCGTGACAATTCATTAGATGATTCACTTCAAGCGTTAGAATTTATGGTCGATAAAATTACAGTTTGGTTGAATATGAATTTAATACAAAAATTAAACATCACGTGCATTTGTTGATCTGTCTGTAGCTTCTGAATAATAAATCTGAAACATTTTACGTTCACTACAATGAAGAGGCAGTTATAAAAAAAGAACACAGGAGATATTCAGATATAATACGTTATATACCGGGTCATATAAAAGCACCGGAATAGCTGAATAACTCGATAGGAGTGGGTTCCAGTACTTTTATATGACCCGGTATATTTTAAAATAAAAGTTGGATTGAAAAATGTAGAGTCCATTATGTTAGCATGTAAAATAGGTACTTATACATACATACGTACTTGAAATACTTACTTCCGTGAGGAAAAAACTTTGAATATATTTCCTTAAAACTATCTTCATGAACTACACCTTCCGGGCACTCCTAAAACAAAAGAATATCTTATTATCGTTAACTATAATATCGTAAAGTAATGTTTTTTATTTACTTAATATTTTATTTAAATTTAGTGTATAATCCGTATTTGCATTTACTTGAATAAATAGTGTTAGTTGAAAATGCGAATTTGAGTTTTTCACACCTTACGAATCCTCAAGTGGCTTCAACGTTACATTAGTGTCAGGTGTGGGTGTGAAAAAAAAAGCATTTAAAACGATTAAATAAATTAATTCGCGATAAGTAAATTAAGTGAAATTGCTTCTAGACAAGTTTTATTAAAGGACGTTGAAGTGGAGGATTTGAAAAGAGAAGTCGAAGGTCGAGCTACAGAAAAGTCTTATGGAAGCTCTAGAAAATGAAGGTGAAACCCACGACACATTTTATTCGAAATTGCTGAAAATGACATAAATTCGGCATTAGAAAAATTAATGGAAATTTCTGGAAAGTGGCGCATAAATTGTTAGAAAATTCTGGAAACTTAAGAGGGTTAGAACAGAAACTTCTAAAAAAATCTACTAACTTGGAACACAAACTTCTGGAAAATTCCACTAATTTGGAACAGAAATTACAGGGAACTTCTGGAAACTTAAGAGGAAAATTTTGACTTGATTTTTAGTATACATCTAAACTGTATTAATACTGTGTATTTAAACTGTATTAATAATAATTGTGTGTAATCAAACGTTGATTTTTGTTGCTTTCTTTGATTTTAATTTACAATAGTTTGACAAATTATATTACATTACGTATTTCTTTATTTTAGTTTATACAATTGGTGTTATTAATGTTATATTTTTAATGGGCTCCAATAACGAATATCGAAAAAAAGTGATTTTTTTCCCACCATTGCTACAATAAATAATTAGTTATATAACCAAGGCCGCAAGAAAATTTGTTGACATTTCTGGGGAAAACATATATAACAATTATTACAAAATACACCCGTCATAAGTTATAAATCATGCGAAATCACAAACAAACTCTTTATTGTCCACCTCCCAAAATTTATTTTACATTTTAGTTTTCTTGTCATTAAAATAAATAAAATTGTATACTCTGACAATGAGGTCTATTCCCCGAAATCGTGAGATTTCTTTTCCCACCGAGAATAACGTAATTTCTCGAGGGAAATCTGTTTGTCATTCTTGTAAGCATTTATTAGGATTTTTCCCATCAGTTCATTGTGCAAAGGATTCTCCTATTTTCATTGGTTACTGTATGGGTAATGTAAAGTTTACTCAAAACGAAATAGTATACGAATCAATTCTATTTGAAAACCAACTCTGTAAATTTGACTTATCTTTGTCCAAAGGATAATAGATAGGTGTTACATCTTTTCCGGCAGATTCTTACTATGGAATCACCACTTTTGATGTCACACACATCAGTATTTTGCTTACCTTTCACCTTGCGTCTGTTGGTTTGTGATATTGTATCACAAAGTACTAGAAATATATTTCTGGAGAAAATAAAATTATTTTTGTTACTCGTAAATTGGCTGTGCACTTATCCATTAATTGCATCTCGTTAAAATTCTACATCTGTATTCCGCCAACATATAAAAACCCGTTAAATACTCAGTTGCAAATGTGCGAACCATAATAAAACCTGGATATTGTTTGTCAATAAAGTCGGTTATTTATAAACCATTTTTATATGTTTGAACCAAAGCCAAATTATCTTACTTAACCGGAGATGAGATATTTCTATTTTATTTTTGAACACAGATCGATGTAATTAGCCTTCTAAACCGAAGCAATTTAACCTCTTATAATGAGTGATATTTTATTAAAAATACAGTATACTTGTAAATAGAAGCTAGAGTGGTTTATACGATAAAATCATTAAGGAATACATTCGGCTTGCTAGTATTTGTATGAATCAAAATTGTTTTCAGTATAATGGTGAATACTTTCAACAACATGAGGGAACGGCAATTGGTAACTCCTTGTTACCTTTCATTGCAAATCTTTGTATGAGTAAATTTCAGACATACATAAAAATAAATTCAAGTATTTCCCTGGAGTCTGACCTGGCTAGGTTTTTTTTTCCCCACCCCCGGCGGGGAGTCAGGTACGTGGAAGATATCTTCGCGGTATTTGATACAAAACCAATTAATTTGGATAATTTTGTTGTTAAATTAAATAGGTAACTGTTTCCCTACCATAAAATTTACATATGAAATAGAACACAATGGCCAGCTACCATTTTTAGATGTATTAGTTATTAGAAATAGTGAAAATAAGTTTCAATATTATTCTTACTATTAAGTATCACAATAGTAAAAATTCGATATGTATAGATTATCCCCAACGTTTCACGCCACCTTTTTCAACATAAAATGGCAAGTTCTAATTTTCTAATTCACCGTTTGTTAAATTTTCCCCTCAGTAAAGAGAGGTTTGAACATGAGAAACAATTAATTAAGAATATAGCTAAGAGTAATGGTCTCAGTCCATTTAATTGATAAGTTAATAAGGAAGCATAAATTTAAGAGAACCCTGTACAATTCCACGACTTTTCGTAGAGATACTGATAATTCGAAATTTGCTTCGTTACCATATGAACCTAAATTCACCCGCGGACTAGATAACATTTTTAAAAATATTAATATTCAATTTATTTTATAATTCTAAAAATAAACTACACACTTTTGGGTAACCCCAAAGACAAAATCAACAATAACGAAATAAGTCAGGAATATACGAAATAAGTTGTAAAGATTGTGATCAAAAGTATATTGGGCAAACAGAAAAGATATATTTTAACTAGATTTAAAGAACACATGCCCAACATGTGTTACCCAACATGCTTTTGACAACAACCATGGGATAGACAAAAATAGTATAAAATTAATTAGAAATGTAACAAACGGTAGACAGTTGGATGCTTTTGAAAGTTTAGAAATCATTGTGTAAATCACAAGTGTAACAGTAGTATGAATAAGGGCAATGGTCCGATACCCACCAGTCAACTGTTTGCTCTGATAAACAAAGACAGATGTTACGGTTCAGTGAACCGTGGCAACAAATTAAGTATAAATAGTGCGAGTGTGTAAGTTAGAATTTAATTTTAATCTTCTCCTGAAGATGCCAATGTAGTTAGCGAAACGCGCGTCGAGAAAAGTATAGTAGTTCGGTGTTTCGTGGAAAGCGTCCGGTTTTTTGTTTCTACGCCGAAGGTTCCAGTACCCACTCCACAGGCTAAACTAATTTTATTTATTGCACCAGCTTTGGCACACGCATTTATAATGAAAATAAAGAAAAGTTGACTTTATATTAAACAATTATATTAAAGTCCAATATATATTATAAGCTACCTACTGATGGTTTATAATTAACATTTGTTTATTTAGCATCATTAAATCGATATATAGTATAGCAAAATATTATAAATAGATAGAAACAGGTAAATAAGGAACTATAAATTATGAGGTTATTGTTTTTCGGCCTATGGTCTATTAATTATACCAAAGTCGATGGGGTGGACGTACGTATCTTAATGTGAAATAAAATATTCATGTGACTTGCGGGTTTGGGGATTTTAAGACAAGGAAAAAATCAAATATCACAAACACATTCAAGTCTACACAAAAAATATCTAATGTAAAATTACGTGGAATATGTAATTATTTCTTACAAAATATATGATATAATTATTCGTCTTATGTTGTGTAATTCACCACGTAGTAATAAATGTATTGATTATTACATAACTTAATATTGTATTTATAGCCTCCGATTTTTACGTTCTAATTTTGCATAACCAAACTTAGGTCCGTTATTAATATTTATTTCTATGTATACAAATGATTTTTTTATCTGTTTATAATTTGGAGAAATACGAAGAAATTAAATGTAGATGAAAAAAATCCTTAGACATTGGTTTTGTTTTTTTTATTTTTTATTACTTTAATAATTATATTTAGATTGGATTCGTTTTTTAACAGTCAGTGTTTACAATTTGTATACTCGTAATGTTTTTCGATTGATTAATACAGGAAATAATACAATTTTTTTTAACTTAATGTTCATAAGAAACATGACCTAGAGTTCCAACAGCTAAAAATATATTAGTATACATATGCTTACATACATACATATGTATCTACAAATATTTGCCAAATTCTAAATCAAGAGTTTAAAAGGCATTAAGGAAGTAATTTGCTAGAAGTTGGCTCGACTGTACTATCTGCAAATTTAGGTCAATGGGCACAGATATTACAAAAGAATATTTCTTTTTAATACAGAATATTTTTAAAAAAGAATATTTCTGAAATTTGTTAAAATATACCGCTACATTTCCCAGAATTATTTTTTTATTATATCCTTACAACTCATATTACTACAGATTTTTTATAGTGTCTTGGGATTTTACATATACATTACCTACGAGTGTATTTAGATTAACCCTTTAATGTCAAAACTACAGTTTTTGTATATCCTCTCTTTAGCAACGTGCCAAGTACAAGAAACGGTGGAAAAATCTGGAAATGCCTTTCTGATTATTTTTGGGGGTGCTCTTTCGAATGGCACCAAAAAATTCATAATAGTTGAAGCTTACCCCTGTTTTTGGCCATTTAAATTGAAAAGAGCACGATTTTTCAGGTCAATTTTTTTTTTGTAACAAGATTTTTGACTGAAAAAAAAAAATTTTCTTTCGACAGAAAACTACGGGAAAAGTGCATTAGAGAGTTGTACTGAAAAATGATGTATTTAGAAAAAAATAATTCCAACATGGGGTGTCCAATATCTCGGCCAAAAGACACATTGTATGGGGAAACTTTCATAATTTTTTTACTCAAACCTGGACAACTTTGGCGGAACGAAGAAGTTGGTGATCAAGTTCTTAGAAACAGGCTCTGTTTCAGACATTAAAAAATAAAAAAAATGGTTGAATGAAAGTGATGCTGCTTCAGGTCTTGCCCTCCATTCCGTGAGAGAAGCTCCAAGATTATCACTTAGAAGAAGGGCAATTGAAACTGAAATAAGTAAATCGCATTTACAGAGAATTTTCAAGCAGAACCGGATTTTACCATTTAAACCAAAATTCAGGCACACCTTAGAGGAGGGTGATGAAGCCAAACGTTTGGATTTTTGTTTGGAGATAAGCAACAGAGTTTTAAATGACGTAGGATTTCATAAGCAAATTTTGTTCTCCGATGAATCTACTTTTTCAACAAACGGCGTCGTTTCCTCTCAGCATTGCCGGTATTGGAGTGAAACAAATCCCCACTTTACTGTTTCTTGTCGAAGACAATATTTCAAAAAAGTTAATGTGTGGTGTGCGGTTTCATATACAAATGGCATTATTGGTCCATATTTTTTTCAAAGAAAATTTAAATCGTAATACATATTTGGAGATGCTACAAAAATTTTTAACAGATAAACTGAACTTCCTTTAAGTTATCGAATGAGAATGTTTTTCCAACAAGATGGGTGCCCTTCTCATAATGCCGTTACTGTCCGTAATTAGCTCAATTCCGAATTTAATGAACACTGGATAGGAAGGGATGGTCCCATTTTATGGCCGCCGAGAAGCCCGGGTCTGACAATATTGGATAGAAGTCCAATATTGTCAGATCCATAGATCTATGGGGACGTTTAAAGCAAATTGTTTATCGTGAACCACTAGAAAATTATGAAGAGCAATTAAAAACAAGGATTCAAAACGCAGTCAAGTCCTTGTCAATTGAGGAAATTAGAAATAGTTTTAACTAACAATTTTAATAGTTGAATTTAGAGCTCGAATTGAAATTTGTGCAGAAAAATGAGGAGCATTATTTGAATAAAAAAATTTTGATTTAGTTTTGATTTCATTAGCTCGAATTAAAAGTGCAGAAAAAGGAGGAGCATTATTTGAATAAAAAAATCTGGTTTAGTTTTGATTTCATTTTATAATCAGTTGTTTAATTCAATGATTAAAACATGAGACTAAGTAATTCGAATCATTTTTTTAGCTAACTAATTAATTGAGTTTCTATAGCATATAGTATCCTAGACAACGAAATTATTGGGTTAAATCCGCCAACTAGAATTACTCATAAAATTTCTTTTTTTTCTTTTTCTTTTAAACTCGATCCGGGGACATATTGTATAGTACGAAATATTACATTTTTCTTGTCAAGGTTAGGATTGGGGCAGTATTGGACAAAATTTACGGGGCACATTAGGACGTGTCTTAATGTGTCCCGTAACTATTGCCAAAAAAATAATTTTGCGTGTCATTTGTTGTGTTTGCAGGTTTAAATTTGACGTTACTTTTTTGAAGAAGAACCAGGATTTTACAAATTTTTCTTTCCAGAAAAGGAGGATAAATGGCCAGTGACTGCTATGGATATTTTGGCCAAACTGCTACCACAATGATTACATTCATATTTGATTTTTCTACTTTTAAACTTGGCTTATTAATTCTTTTTTTCTAAGTTTATTATATATCTCAATTTTCTTTTGTTACGTATCTAAGAAAGTTATTTGTATTAAATTTCCATTTTTTAATTTGTTACAAAGTTAATTTTAATACTAAGCATTTTAATATTTTCTAAAGAGAGCTGTAAAAAAGTAGATATTTTACTATTTAAGAAAAAATTATGAGACTGACTTCTGTCTTAATCAAGGTTCCAATAAGAAGACATTTATGTTTATTTTATTGCCTATTACAAATGATCTATTGTATTGTAAAGAAAAGAATATATTAAAATAGGTTTGTAAGACCTACCAAGAGATGTATTGCTTTCAATAAGTAAAGTAAGAAGACGAGAATTATCTCGGTTTTTTATTATCGGTCCTAAACTGCCCCAGCGACGTCCTAAACTTCCCCTCCAGGGAGGCATTAGAACAGAGGGAACACTTTTTTAAAAGGTAATAACGGCGTACTACTATCAAATGTATTTGTTTTTATATGAGTTTATATTGAGCTTTAACAACCAAATTAACTTATAATTCTATCGGAGAACCAATTTCTTAAAAATTGAAAAAAGATCTGAGCTTCAAAATAAATAGTGTCCTATAGTGCCCCCTTCTCCCCTGTTATTAGCGTTTTTATTTCCAAATTTTAATCTTACTTATATAGATTTAGGAACATATTCATTAATTGATAGTGATTTAATAACTGAAATCCAAATGTTTCTATTATTGATTGCATTGAAGAAGTCAGAGATCAAATTGAAACTGAGCTGAAGAAGAGGAACTTGTAACTAGAATTGCAGTATTCCAGAAGCACATAAAATATTAAAAGATCTTGAAAACTATTGCAAAACAAACGACCACTAAACATATTTCAAATAAGCTAGATATTTCTGGATTGTAATATAGGACCGTAGGTGTATTTTTTTTTTTTTTTTTGTTAATCAAGCAGGGATGTAATACTATGCTTTCTTTTGATAATATGCAAATACACTAATGGAAGAAATGAAAGGGTCAAACAATTTTTCCGAATTTTTAGTGATTTTTCAGAATGTATCTCAGTGAAAAATGGTCTTATCGAGGTCTAAAAAAAAGCCTTTTGAAGCTTCAAGTTTCTGGTTTTGAGATATTTCGGAAAAAAAATTTTAGAGCTACATGTTTCGCGCAATTTTAGGAAGTAGTGTGAGAAGAAAATTTTGCGACTTTTTTTTGCTTTTCTTTCAAGTCCACGAGCTTGAAAAAAATGTTTCTAACTTAGCCATATATATAACCAAACGGATAGCTTGTTTATTCAGCTTCAATTTGCTTTTTTTTAAATCTCGATACGACCATTTGTTGCTGAGATATCGAACTTTAAATCAAAAAAGACCCTTTTGTCTTTGATCGACGATATCTCAGCAACCAACGGTAGCACAGAAAATCTAAGGGCAGTTCTGAAAACTGGAATAAACACCCTACAAGGTTCTGCTGCGATTTTTGAGGATACAAATTTTTCTTTATCCTTGACATGAATTTGAAAAAAAACAGGAAAAATCAGGTAATTGATGGTTTTTCAGAACATCAATGTCTAAAATTCAAATCTTCATGAAATGACTAATGTTGCGTGTGCCTTTTACAGTTGAATATACCCCCAAAAGCCATGCAAAGTTACATTACGATCTAACGAACCGTTTTGTTGTTGTAAATGGTCAAACTTTTGAAAAAATTAAAGGGTCACGTCTTTTGAGCTTAAACATGTCCTAACCATGGCTAAAGTGAAAAACATTTTTTTTTGAGCTTACTCACAATTTTTTCCTCAAATACCGTTAAAATTTACAAAAATAAAAAAAAACAGAAAAATTTTCTTTTCGAAAATTGAAGAAAAAAAATTTTTAAGGGCTTCCAAAACTTGAAAAAAAATTTGATTTTCACTACCGTCGGCATTAGCATTACCCAAAGCGTACCAAGTGGAGGTTGCACGATCGAATTTACTGTTTTTTTAGGTGTTCAGTTAGCACGAAAATCGATCAGAAATTTGTCTCCTAAGCAAGTATGAATCAGGGTCGAAACGCGATTTGGGTCATCAACTTTAATTTAAATTAAATTAAAAATTGATGGTCAAAAACATCACACAAACAGACCCAAACACACACACACACACACTGACGTGTGTGTAAGAAGCGTAAATCCGATCGTGCAACATCCACGTGGTACACTTTGGGTAATGCTAATGCCGACGGTAGTGAAAAATCAAAATTTTTTCAAGTTTTGGAAGCCTTCAAATTTTTTTTTTCAATTTACGAAAAATCAAACTTTTTTGGATTTTTTTTTTTGTAAATTTCAACGGTATTTGCGAAAAAAATTGTAAATACGCTCGAAAATATTTTTTTCACTTTAGCCATGATTAGGACATGTTTAAGCTCAAAAAACGTGACCCTTTATTTTTTTCAAAAGTTTGACCGTTTGCAACAAGAAAACGGTTCGTTAGATCGTAATGTAACTTTGCAAGGTTTTTGGGGGTATATTAAACTGTAGAAGGCACACGCAACATTAGTAATTTCATGAATATTTGAATTTCAGCCGTTGATGTTCTGAAAAACCATCAATTACACGTTTTTTCCTGTTTTTACAAATTCATGTCAAGGATAAAAAAATGTTCTCCTCAAAAATCGCAGCAGAACCTTGTAGGGAGGGGGTTTATTCCAGTTTTCAGAACTGCCCTTAGATTTTCTGTGCTACCGTTTGTTGCTGAGATATCGTCGATCAAAGACACGAAAGGGTCCTTTTTAATTTAAAGTTCGATATCTCAGCATCAAATGGTCGTATCGAGATTTTAAAAAGAGCAAATTGAAGCTGAATAAACAAGCTATCCGGTCCATAGCATGGCTAAGTTAGAAAAAAATTATTTCAAGCTGGTGGACTTGAAAAAAAGCAAACAAATTCGCAAAATTTTCTTATCACACTACTTCCTAAAATTGCGCGAAACGCGTAGCTCCAAAAATTTGTTTGCCAAAATATCTCAAATCTAGAAACTTGAAGCTTCAAAATGCTTTTTTTAGACCTCGATAAGACCATTTTTCACTGAGATACAGATACATTCTGAAAAATCACCAAAAATACGGAAACATTTTTTGACCCTTAATTTTTTCCACTAGTGTAGATATTTGTATTAGCTTTTTTTTTTCATTTTCCCACCTCTGAATAACGGACCTATTTCCCAACTATATATATCGGACATTTAGGATTCCAGTTGAATGTCCACTATTAGAAGATTATATTGTACTTGTCTTAGACCATAATCAAGCAAAAAGACAATATGTACTCATGATTCGTGGTGGTTATTTTGCTAGGATTTAGCTTTCGTATTTGGCTAGTCAATTTTGAAAACATTTGCCGCTTAAAATGTTTCGGTTAAAAATACACGAACCTCAACTGATGTAGTTACACAATGGCAATTTAATTGTCACGGTCCCGTCCAATTTAAATAATTTCGTAGCACATAACCGACGAGCGATATCTAGCGTGTAATTGAAATGGGTCAGTTGCCGTCCTTGTTTCGGGCGAAACAAAAGATCGTTTAAATGAATGCAATAACTTCAATGGAACGAAAAACCTTCAGTAGAATATGATTGATTAAAATGGAGTGAAATGGCATTTATTGTACCTAATAAACAACGCATGGAATAAAACAATAAGTAGTACTTTCCTACATTCAATTTGGTTTATTTAAATTTTAGGAACGATGGTAATTGTATGAAAGGACATTGGCAGCAAATAACAGTTGCAACAGTATAATTACGTTAACGACTAGACTTCGCCAAGTGAGGATCAACACAGGGTCGTACTAGCCCTTACTATATGTAACTACGTATAATAAATAGACATCACGGATAAATGGATCATAATAGATCGGACCTACCGGAAAGATTGGGCTACATGCAGCTAAGATGGGGTGAGGACATGATAGGGTGGGGTATACGCAATTTTCCCACCCACCATGTCACTATATCTTATTTTTTGAGCTGTTCTTTCTTAGACATGAATAATTTCTAAAAGTTGTACCGAAAACATCACAAAAATTTCAATCTCTACCATCTTGACTATAGTTTTCATAAAAATCACTCATAACCGGTTCACTGGTATTGTATCATATATGATAAAAAAAAAAAGTGCCAATCCTGGTATTGTATTATATATGATCAAATACAATAACTTTCTTTTCTAATAATCTAGGGATTTCATTTACTTCTATACAAAGTTTGGTTAACTTGGTATATAATAATTTTTGGAGGCACTGAATCCGTATCTTTCATTAGATTTATAAAATTAAATATGGCGGACTAAATATGGAGTCTTTAACCTCCTAGAGCGGGGCAGATTTTTTTTATCTGGACCGGAAATGTTTTGATAACAATTTTTCGAGGTTGCTGATCATATATTTTGGAGTTGTTGATCTAGAATCAGATTTATTAAATTCCAAGATGGCCGATACAAAATGGCGGTCGAAAATATTTTGATTTGAAATTGAAATTTTAGAAAAACTGCATATAGTGGATTTTTCTTATCACGCGTTACTAGTCTGGGATCAAATTGGTGAAAATTCAAAATGGCGGATCTAATATGGCGGAGGAAATATGTGCGAATATGAAGTCATATATTGCAGTTTATGAGGTCACTGATAACAACTCTGGAAACAGATTTTGAAAAACCTCAAAATTTCACCCTGACCCCTAATTTGCACTCTTCAGGGGTGGCAGAGCAAAAAAAATAGCTCTTGCAATCGAATTAAAAACACAAACAAGTCCGTATACAAAATTTGGAATGGTTTGGTAAAGAATTCAAAAATTCGTCCCCAACCCCTATTTATCTCCCTTCGGGGGTGGCAGATCATAGAAATAACTCTTGTAATCGAATTAGAGACACAAAAAAACCCTTGCATACCAAATGTGGAACGGTTTGGTAAAGAATTGGAAAAACTCCAAATTTCACCGAACCCCCATTTTCAACTTTCGGTGGTGGTAGATAAAAAAAAAACCTTCAGACCTTTCCAAACCTTTTGAGTCGATTCAGTGACTCAAAAAACCCATGTATAGTAAATATTGTATGATTTCATAAATTATTATTCGAGCGTACCAGTTTTGGCACGAACTGACAAAACCTCTACCAGTGAACCGATTAATGAAATGTTAATAAAGCGCAGCGAATTCTAGAGGGATATTATTCCGTTAATTTTTGTGTGGCTTTTTTGATATTTTTTGGCTCAACTTTTAAAAAATTTCAGTTCTAGGAAAAATGTTTCCAAAATGGCTAAGTTTTTCAGATAGATACTCTAAAGATGTAATGAGTCCAAGAATTTTAAAAAGGATGTAATATTTTTTTCATGGTGTTATTCATGGTTTTTTTGAAAAGTAATTTTATTTTTTAGGAGTATATTTTCACAAAATCGACAACTTACCTTTAATTTTGGCTTATTAGTACAGTAAGTACAGTATTACTACAGTAAGTACAACATTTATAAGAATTTAAGCAACCTTCAAAAAGTAGGTGTATGTAGTAACTTTCGTTTTTTAACTTTTTTTGTAGCAGAACTTTAACACCTTATAGAACTTTTAAAATTAATGCAAAAAGCTTATGTTCACGCAGGTCTTCAAAGGCTTCGTTTTCGAGATACAGGGTAATCAAATTAAATTGTAAAAACAGATTCTTTGAAATATCGTACATTTTTCAAAGTATTGCATTAAAAGTTGGTATACGGGTTTTTTTTTTGGTACGAGAAAACCTACTGTGAACATCATTTTACTGTAGCCGTTAGAGGACACTCTATATAATACTTTTTACGAATTAAAATCATCATACCTTTTTTCTTAACGTACTTGTAATAAAAAATCTTATTAAAAGTTTGTCGTTCGAAAGTCCTGCTACAAATAACTGACACACCTTGTATCATTTTTTTCGCTTTAAATATTCCTACAAATATCATCATCCCACAACTAAGAAATGGATAATGAATTTTCTACGCTATCTTTGACCCTGCATCATTTATAGTGTTATATTTTCCCCTAAAATTTATTCATGGCATGTACATGCGTGTGTTTTGAAATTAAACCAATAAAATGGCAGTATAAATGTCTATAAACGTTATTTTTAGTCAATCCTTCATGACAATAATATTGAAATGTGTAAGGTCAATAAACAAAAGCAAAAACCGCTACCTAAGGCCTAAGGAGTCAGTACTTCCAGATCCATTTTTTCCACATTTATTTAGATTAAATCGCTAAAAAGATCAAGATATGTTCTTACAAGTGTGCTATTTGGATGTGACCTTTTGGTTTGGATTTGACCACACATATATTTACACAAGTTTTTAATATTTTCGTCATGTTCTTTTCTAGTCTAGGTTTATATACCAACGGTTATTTAGTTATTTATTTATTTATATTAATTATTCCGTCTGCATGAGCTTTCAAAGAATTTTCAAGAATAATTTAGTGTAGTAATACTTCAAACAGTTGTATCAAAACGTTTCATCGTTTCAAATCGGTCATCGGTAGTCAATAGTACCGCTCCTATCTTTTAAAATATACATATAATAAAATATGCATATACACAGAATAGTAGAAAAACTTACATCCGTTTATTTTCACTCTCCAAATTTCATTAGTCTAAGCATAACCGTTCAAAACTGGGAAGGGGGGGCGGGGGGACTTTTGATTAGCACTGTATAACCTACATTTTAAATCGTACTGGTGCATTTCTTTTAACTATGTCGCATATGAATAGAGGCCACGCTCTTGTGAAGTGCATGTATATTTATGCATTTGATACTGAACGTTGTATTTGTTGTAATTAATGAAAATCCCAAAGTTGTTTATGACTGGTATATTTATATGCCTTACTTCTGCACAGCTATAAAAGTTAATTTCAACGAGCGCGTGAACTGAGAAATGTATACAAATAATTATTCATCGACGAATCAATCACCGATGGATATATAATCAAAGAGGTTTATCTACTTTTTTATTCTCTTACAAATTGACGAAAAGTATTGTGTGTGTATATGAACCTCGAATTTTTTTAACATTAATTTTAAAAAGTCACTTGTAATGAAAACATAAAATCAGTCAAAAATATTATTGTAGCTATAAAGAATATCCTTTTGATATTTAAAAGGTTATTTTTTATTGATAATAGGAGTGAAAATAAAGAGTTTTTATGAATATCGTTGAGATTTCTCATAAATCTCCCAAGACATCTTCTCAAGTACTCTTGAAAGGATTCAAGAGCATATTTGTAAGTAACTGGCAATTTGTAAATGGCACATTGATTTTATGTAATACGAGGTGTGTAAATTAAGTAATAAGACACTTTTTTCTTATTCGATAGAATTACAATTCAAAATAACTTCTTTGGGAAGCCACACAGCGCTGGAGACGATTCTTCAATTCCTCACAGCAGTGCTGGAGGTGTCAGTGATCATATACTGGAATAGCCTTGTCGGCCAGTCGGTCGGTTACAGTCATTTGAATGTTTTCTATGGTCCCAAAATGACGTCCCTTGAAGTGATTTTTCAATCTCGGGAAGAGAAAAAAGTCACAAGGACTCAAGTCAGGCGAATAAGGAGGCTGAGGAGCCACAGGAATGTTTTTACTGGCTAAAAACTCGTTTACTGATATCGCTGAGTGACAAGGCTCATTGTCGTGATGCAACATCCAGTTGTTCTTGATGTTTAGATTCAAGTTTCACTCTTCCCCGATCATTCTTGTCGTCAACCGACGATCTGAACGCATAATATCCCGTATTCTATCGACATTTTCATCGGTTCTTGAAGATGAAGGTCTTCCGCTACGTGGTTCATCTTCAATCGACTCTTTTCCTTCTGAGAATGCCTTCAACCACCGAAACATCTGGGCTCTTGAAAAAACACTGTCTCCGTAGGCGTGTTGAAGTTTTGCAAAATTATCCGTTGCACTGTGTCCAAGTCTGAAGCAAAACCTGATAGCATACCGTTGCGTTGCTCAAAATTAATGTCACTCATTTTTAAAACGCACTAGAAAAAACAGTTTACGAAAACAGTCACAAAGAACAAACAAATGACTCTAGCAAGTTCAAACTTATACTGAAGGTGCATTACATGTTAACCTACCGCCCTTCCAAGTTCCGTCTCCTCAGTGTTGCTAGATCGGGCGCTATGTACGGGCCAAATGCCAGTCTCATTACTTAATTTACACACCTCGTATTTTAATTAAATTATAAAATGATTCATTTAAATATATTGAAATACTCCATTCACTTTGTGTTTAAGTCCTCATAAAAATACAGACTGTTCTAGATCTATATGAATATTTTACGTATATGCAGTACAAATCCTATATATACAGTCAAATCAGATCAGCCGGTCATCTGATTTGACTCCCTGTGACTTTTTTATGGTGTTACGTTAAAGATCATGTATAGTAAGGAGTGCATGTAAATATATGAGCTTTGTTACTTTCTTGTTAGGTGTAATTAATTGTTTGTTTAATTTATTGCAATTCATCTAATAATTTTTGAATTAAATATTATGACACAAAAGAGAATTACAATGGAGTATAAATATTTATGTGATTTATTAGTCCTTAAATAATATTTCAACTTTATTATCGTTTATTTTAACATATTTTCTGACGTATTAGTAGTTCATTTTGAATTATGGCTTCGCGATGAATTTATAACGATGCAGTAGGCAGAGACCTCAAAAAGTAATTATTTTTCGTTTTATTTGAGCACGGTACATTTACTTAACTTCTTCATCTTTATAATTTTAATGATAAGCAGTTTGGCTTTGACATTTGACATTTTATATTTATTTATGGTGAAAGATATTTGGTTCATCAAACTTTGAAATAATCTAAAAAATTAATAAAACAACAATTGTGTTTCAGGAAGAATTTTGAAGTTTAAAAAGTTATAGACCTTGTGAAATTTGAAAAGTCGATATCGATAAAAAGTTACCCAATTTATCAAATAAATATTGTTTTAATTCTTCAATAATATGCTTACTAATTTTTTTGCTTATTTCATTTTGTCAAAAAAAAAACAGTGTTTTTGAAATAATTCATCAATATGTAATTACCTATATTCGAAATTAATGAATTAATAATTTTTTAACTAACTGTGTATGTTGTGATCAATATCAATTTTGCCTATATTTTGATCATAATCAAGACATATTTGAACCTTTGTATGTACTATATGTAGTACAGTAAGCGGCAGCCTAATGCGTACATGGGTGGATATTAACAACATATTAAATGATACATTTTTATGTCATAGTTAGGCGAATTTACTTGGGCCGGCGCGGCGGGGCTTGGTATTAGTGGGGGTTTTTGGTGGAAATCTAAAGAGCAACTTTGCGGCGAATCGTAACTCTGGTCAGAGTCGGGCTTAGGTCACTATTATTGCAAAGCGATACACAGAAAATACATCAGAATACATTAGTGAATATTCGAATAAACGTACTATGAAGCGTACTATTACACGACGGTATTTAGGTGTGGTAATGTCAGTGATCACGAAAAATGAAACTTAAAAGGACTTACCAAATAAAACTCATAAATTGTTTGATACAAAGAGTAACATTACTTTTTAACCAACGTATGATATTTTGCAGGGCATATTTTTGTAACTTTTTTCGTCTTTTGCTAAACAGTTGCAGTTTTATTACAGCTGATTTTGTGTTATTTAATTAATTTTACCTTTAATCTGACGAAATATTAGTCTTCCTTGTCTCGAAACTGAATTGTACTTTATGTACAATTACATGTCGAGTTAATTAAAGAAACAATATTTGTTTTAATTTATGGGTTACAAGAATATATCTTAGGTATTTCTCAATATTTTTCTTATGTAATGTTACGAACGCTGGGCCAGTCCGCCCCTGCCTTCCTCGATACCAGCCGACCGCGTCGTCTGATAGACGTATGTGGAAGCGCCTGGAAAGATCGCGGCTGCTCAGGAGTCGAAGCGCCTGGATTGTACGGGCATGTTAGACGCGATACTTCTATAAGGATATATAACGGGGTATTTCGACGCGGGACAATAGTTTTCTATTTGAATCATGTGAACGGCGCGCTCTCCGTACAACGCTCTAATATAAATTGTATAAAAATAAATTAGTGTAGTTAAATAGTGTTAGTCCGTAGTTGTATTAATTAAATAAATAGTGGTAGTTTCAAAGTGCGAGTTTAATTTTTCACACCTCACGAACCCGAAATAAATAAAACGTTACAGTAATAATCAAACTGGTTTTCAAAAAAAAATAATAAAAAAAATTACAAAAATGTTAAACGATTAAAGAAACGGATTGGAAAAAAATAAATAGAATAAATTCAATACGCATTTTCAAAAATATTGAATCAGCCATGTCAGCAGAAAAGTCAGTTGTACAGTTTATACAAAAAAAAATATTTATAATAAAAATAAAGTTATTACTATTACTTAAACATAGCTCGACAATTTTCAGTGTAATTGTTGCGTTCATTTGTAGCCCATGTACCCAACATAATCTTAAAAATGAAGAGTGAGGCAATATAGAAGCATTTAATGTAGTGAAATTGTGAAACAATAGTTTATTTTTACAAGCCTAATTTCTCATATTAACTTAAAAGTTTTCATCGTCAAATTGTATAAAAATAAACAAAGTAGATTTAATGTCAGTGCGAATATTATTAGATGTAATAGGTTTTTGTTTATCCCGGATTTTACTGACTGAATTCAAGGCGTGTACATTAAAATCATTCTGAATGATTCATTAGCAGTTATTTCAGTTTGTGTGTAAAACTAAAACAATAAAAACGTTTGACAATGTAGTTACTGCAAAACAGCTTGCGAAATAATAGAGATGGTTTTTACGAACTAATCTTGGTATTCAAGTTCAAATACATATGTAGAGGGTGACTTCATGAGAATTCCCACCCCCCCCCCCATTTTTCCGTTATTTTTAGAGCTACGAAAAAAAATTATACAGGGGGAATTTATTTTTTCTGAAATTTTGGAATAAGCTGCTACAAAAATAATTGCTGAAAGAAACTGTAGCAGCTCTTTAATTAACATTATTTTTTTTGATTCGAAAAACTGAAAAAAAAAACGTATTTTTTTATTTACCGAATTCTGCCTGTTCTTATTACAACAGTATAACATATGTATATTATGTCGTATTCTTGAAACATTACGCTTCTAATATATAAAATAATATACTCTTCTATTTTTGTTTATAGAATATGGCAACATATATAGGGTGTTCCATTTACAATAATGAAGTTAGTTAGATAGCTAACACAGGGGTATGTAAATCCCCTGTAGGTTCGTAATTTTTTTAAAAAAGGGCAAAAAATGATACAAACACCTCACATATTACATTTTCAGTCATGGGCGTAGAAGTTAATGGGTTAATGTATCGAACTCCCCCCGCTCCCACTACGTCACTGTGTAAAATAGAAACCCAACATAGCTTTTCAAATATTCTCTTCTAGACAATTGTCCGCCAGATAAAATTTCAGGCAAAAATATTTTTCGGTTCTCAAGATATTCAAAGAAGAGTGATTGTTACACAAAATTTTAACACCCTGTATCTCAGCAACAACGCGGTTTATAAGATAAAAAAAATGTTCGCAAAGTATGCCGTGAAATCGCGTTGAAACTAATAAAAACAAGATATTCAAAGTACCTCAGAAGTTAAATTGTTCTTGTGACGTTTAAGCCATCACAGGTTTTTGATTTTCTGTATTTGTGTTTAATAAGTTCTTATTTATTTTGTGTCTTTACGATTGATATCGCTTGAGTGAGAAGCAAATAATTTTGACAAGACTAAGACCAAGTTTGTGTACTGTTTAATGAATTGTACCTTAATAGATCTCCAATAACCCAGTCAACAGAAGCCGACTGTTAAAAAAATTCAAGTAACTGGTAGCGTTAAGGATTTCGCTAAATTAGACCTAGAACTGCAACCGGAGGAGATAAAACGTTGAATATCTTGCGCTCAGTGCGCGAAATCCAATCCAATCTTCCAGGGTCTTGGCAACTACTTTTGATGTTTCTCACCAGTCAGTTAAAAACTTATTTAAGCGAGAAAAGTTACGTCCATACAAACTACAACTTATTCACGAGTTAAGCGAGGATGACTTCGATAGAAGAGGTGAAGTTTGTGAAGGCATGATAGAAAGATGCAATAATAAAGCATTAAATATGTTTTTTTTCAGGCGAAACTACATAGATTTTAAATTGTGTGGTTAATCGACATAATAACCGTTACTAGTCAAGTCAAAACCATCATTGGTTCCTTTGGGTACGCACTAACTTCCCCAAAAAGTTAGTGTTTGGACAGGTATTATTGGAGGACGTATTGTTGGACCTTTCTTAATAGATGGAAATTTAAATTCTGAAAAACATTAAGATCTGCTAACAAATCAAGTTATTCCATTTTGCAGATTGTTGTTTCCAGGTGAAACACTGTTATTAACCAACAACTATCGTTTCAACAGGATGGAGCACCACCACATTTTGCGGAAAATATCAGGGAGTATTTAAATGCTAGATAGGCAGACGGGGTACAATAGAATGGCCAGCGCGCTCCCCGGATCTAAATTCCTCAGATTTTTTCTGTGAGGGTAAGTTTATGTCAATCGAAAAGATAACATTGAACTGTTGAATCAGAAAATTTCAAATGAAATCCGGGCCATTCCTGAAGACTTCCTAATAAATATTATTGACGAGTTTTGGGACCGGCTTAGGCATTGCTTAGAGTTTGATGTATGTATATAGGAAAGAAACCGCGACTCTTAGATATATTCCCAACGATTCACACCACCCTCAACATTAAATGGCAAGTTTTAATTTTCTAATTCATTGTTTGTTAAATTTCCCCCTCCGTAAAGAGAGGTTTGAACATGAGAAAAAATTAATTAAGAATATAGGTAAGAATAACGGTTACTCAGTCCAGTTAATAGATATAAGATAGGAGAATAAGGAAACATACATTTAAGAGAACCCTGTACAATTCCACGACTTTTCGTAGAGATACTGACAATTCGAAATTTGTTTAGTTACCGTATGAACCTAAATTCACCCGCGGAGTAGATAAAATTTTTAAAAATATCAATATAAATTTGATTTATAATTCTAAAGATAAACTACAGACACTTTTGGGTAATCTACAAAATCGACAATAACGAAAAGTCAGGAATATACGAAATAAATTGTAAATAAATTGTAAAGACTGTGATCAAAAGTCTATTGGGCAAACAAAAAGAGCTATTTTGACTAGATTTAAACAACACATGGCTCATTTGCAATATGGCAGAATGGAAAAATCTTGTGTTGCTCAACACGCTTTTGACAACAACCATAGTATAGACATAAATAATTTAAAATTAATTAGAAATGTAACAAACAGTAGACAGTTGGATGCTTTTGAATGTTTCGAAATCATTAATGTAGCAGTAGTATGAATAAGGACAATGGTCCTATACCCACCAGTCCACTGTTTGCCAATGTTTGTTGCGTGCCAACAAATCAAGTATAAATAATGCAAGTATGTAGGTTAGAATTTAGTTTTAATCTTCTCCTGAAGATGCCAACTTAGTTGGCGAAACGCGCGTCGAGAAAATAGTAGTTCGGTGTTTCATGCAAAACATCCAGTTTTTTTAACCAATATTTTGTTGTTTCATTGTTAAAAAATAAATAATGAAATAAGCAAGTACATTCTTTTACAAAAATTGACTATAATTGTTTTTTGCGAAAATTTCTTTATGTGACCATGACAAATTTTAAGTGTACAGTAAAGGGGAAATGCTGCTCTTTCAGAGAAAATCTACGGATTGTCAATTAAGAAAACAAAGTTGGTCTCCATGACAACCAACCGTGAAAGACAAAATTATTTCACGTTGACAGAAACATGACAAATAAACTGACGAAAAACTTTTATTCTTGACATTTTTTCTTACACACGATTATTAAAAAGTTACAGGCGTTTATTTTTAAACGGTATTTTTGACTATTCGAAATAAATAATTGTTTCAGTCACGAAGTAATTAAAAGAAAGTAACTAATTACACGAGACAAAGCTCATGACACTAAAAAAGCGCATACAGTTTTGATCGTTCTTCTGTAAAATTCTCGTAGGCGTGTGTAAGAAAGCTTATAAGTCTCATATCGTATCAGACGTGTCGCCCTAACATAAATCTTATTTGGCTCTTGTCAAATGGGTAAGTATTCGCGTATGGAACGTGCTACAACACCGCCACGATGTCGCTAACGACATTTTTACCAAAACGCCCTGATCGCATGCCTTCCGTGCCTCGCACATACCCATAAGAGGTTCCGAATGAATAATTGCCGAATGACACTTGTTGATTTTGATGGATATGTTCCGCACCTGTAATAGCGGCCCGCGAGAGGAGTCGCATGATGGATAGGGACTTGTTCTTCCGAAACAGGGAAAACTACACCACGGGCCAACATTTACGTAAAATGGATCGTGTCGATGGCACTACTTACACAGATAAAAGTAGATTAAATGGAACAAATTTGGCACCTTTTCAGTTAGCCATATCTTGAAAACGACGCATGGGACCCACTTCAATTTTTAGGTGATGACTACACACCTCTTACAGAAAGGATTTATGGTGAAAAAACCCCAACAAAGTCTGCGAAAAAAATTTTCAGAAAAACTGCAGCACACCCTGGGATCCCAGTAGCACTCTGTGGAATATTTGCAGTATATATTTTTTCATAATCTAGAAACAAATATAAGGAGAGGTTTTTCGATTTGTTACAATTTTTTTTTTTTCAAAAAGTTATGGCTATTTTAATTTTAATTTTATAGGAACATTTTATTTCCCAAAATTAATCAGTTCTTTTTTGTATTTTCGTTTATTTGAAGATTACAAGGTGTGTAAATTAAGTAATGAGACTGGCAACGTAGCGCCTCATCTAGCAACACTGCGGAGACGGGACTAGGAAGGGCGGTAGGTTAACATGTAATGCACCTTCAGTACAAGTTTGAACTTGTTAGAGTCATTTGTTTGTTCTTTGTGACTGTTTTCGTAAACCGTTTTTTTTTTCTAGTGCACTTTAAAAATGAGTGACATTAATTTTGAGCAACGGTGTGCTATCACGTTTTTCTTCAGATTTGGACAGAGCGCAATGGATATTTTTGCAAAACTTCGACACACCTACGGAGACAGTGTTTTTTCAAGGCACGCAGCGGAAGGCCTTCATCTTCAAGGACCGATGAAAATGTCTATAGAATACGGGATATTGTGCGATCAGATCGTTGGTTGACGAAAAGAATGATCGGGGAAGAGTTAAATTTGAATCACAACACTGTTCATCAGATTTTGACTAACGAATTGGGGATGAGAAAAATCTGCGCAAAAATGGTTCCAAAAAAAACCGTTCGCAGGAACAAAAGGACATCAGTAGAGAAAAGTGTCTTGACTTTTTGGAATCGATTGAAAATGATCCCCATTTTATGGAACGTATCATTAATGGTGATGAGACTTGGGTGTTTGAGTACGACCCGGGAACCAAGCGCCAAAGCATGGAATAGCACACCAAGCTCTCCAAGACCCATGAAAGCAAGAATAAGCCGAAGATCAAATGCAAGCTAATTTGTTTTTTTTTTTTTTTTTTGATAGCCAGGGAATTGTCCAAAAAGAGTTTGTGCCTACGGGCCAAACAGTAAATCAACAGTTTTACAGAGCGGTTCTTGAAAAACTTCCAAAAGGGTAATGCTTGTGAGACCAAACATCATGTTGGATTACGACAATGCGCCTTGTCACACAGCCATTTCAGTAAACGAGTTTTTAGCCAGTAAAAACATTCCTGTGGCTCCTCAGCCTCCTTATTCGCCTGACTTGTGTCCTTGTGACTTTTTTCTCTTCCCGAGATTGAAAATCACTTCAAGGGACGTCATTTTGGGACCATAGAAAGCATTCAAACGGTTGTAACCGATCATCTGAAGGCTATTCCAGTATATGAGTTCCAGCACTGCTATGAGGAATGGAAGAACTGTCTCCAGCGCTGTGTGGCTTCCCAAGGAAGTAATTTTGAAGGAGACAATACTGAATTGTAATTCAATTCGAATAAAAAATAAATAAAAAAATCTCATTACTTAACTTAAGTCTCATTACTGAACTTACACACCTTGTATGTGAAGACGATAAACTAGAACTGGAGGATGAACTCATATGTAATATTAAATTAGGTCATTTAATCAAATTAGGACATTTTTAAACAATAGAACAAAACCTCCACATAACTAAATGTTAGAGTGACTTAATGAAACTTGAGGATACCCCAAGGTATCTTCGCCAAAATTACCAAAAACTTTATCACAGACCATAGAAATAAAAACTAGCTCTTTGTACGCATGTGTAAAATACTGTTCTGAAGGAGTTCCTACTTCAAAAGAGGGGACAAATTTGGCGATTCTATTATAACAGTTCCAAAACTGTCTCAGAAAATCTCGAACATAATACTAGATGTCAACAAGTGTCTCAAAAACTTTCCTGAATGAATCCGAAAGCGAATAACAGATACGATGCGTCTGATAGTTATAGAACTGTAATAAACGAAACCCGAACAAACCTTATACATATATGTGTGTTGTATCATTACTAAGATATCGAAAAAACTGCAGTACCTTCAAAGAAATTACCTTTGCAAAAGAACTGACGGATGATGGATCATGATGGATCATTTAGAACTCTTCGAATAAACAAAAAAATTTGCAATGAGAGATTGAAGATACTCATTATAGGAAATGGTTTTACTTGTTCAAAATAAACCGATCCAACTTAAACGCCTTATTTATTCTTGTCTAATTTCTATCAAAACTAAAAATCTAAAGAAAACCAATAAAATTATGCCAACAATTTATAAACGATAATAATAATATTTTTATTATTATTATTATTATTTTTTCCTTTTTGATACATACACTGTATATAGGATACGTCATACAAAACAACATAGATAAAATAGTATACAATAGTATAAGAATATAAATTATATCAAGTACATAAAATATATCACAGATAATTTAGTCCACATTTGTTTTATTATCATAGCATAGATAAAATAGTAAACAATAATATAGAAATAGTAATAATAACAAAGGGTACATAGAATATAATATCACAGTTAATTTAGTTTACATTATTTATTTTATTGTCATAAAATTCAGTTAATGTGTAAAATCCGTTCTTACTTAAATATTTCTTTAACTCACTTTTAAATATGTTATATGTAGTGGCTTTTTTTATATTGACAGGTAACTGGTTAAACAGATCGCCCCCAGCATATTTTGGGGATTTTTTTGTATTGAACATAATTGAATTTTGTCAGATGAATGTGTTCATTTCGTCTTGTTAAGTATGCATGTACTTCATTATTTTTTGTGAAGTTTCCCATCTTTTTGAAAGACATGGCCACACACAAAATAGGTTTTATTTAATTTTTTACAAATACAATCTACTTGTTCGCTAAAGTTTAGTTTGTAATCTATTTGTGTTCCTAGTTCCTAGATAAACCCTGATATACACATATTACCACATATGGTGTATTAATTTAAAAAATAGTAAAATGCCACACATAAATCATTAAATAAAACAACTAATCAAACGCAAACACAGTAATTAGTTCCAAAATTTTCCGCAGTGGCGCTAGCTTCTTGAATCCTGACGCCTACAGTAGGATAAAAAAACAACGCCCTCAAAGTATGTCGTGGAATCAGTCTCGCATGTTTTGAACTGTTATTCTTAGGACTGTCAAGTTTTGAGGTTTTTATTATTAATAAAATTACATTAGTCATAGTCATTGTATAGAGACATCCAAAAAAAAACGTCATCAAAGTTGGCCAAGAAAAAAAAGACGTATTTCTATTCTTAATCGAATTTATAACCTTATTTACTTGTCAAGACTGTCATATCATATGACAGCCATTGTTTATTTTACAAATTGTGACAGTCACTTGTCAAAAGTTTGACATAATCGAAAAGCTTAGACATGACCGCTATTTCCATCTCTCTCGTTCATAGCCAGAGTTGATGACGTTTTTTTTGGATTTCTATATATAATGTATAATTTAAAAAGTCATATACAACAAAGAACCTCGATATTATAGATTTAAACTAAATGAGTGACCTACACCTTGTAATTCCAAACACATTCTAATTTTTCTTTTCACAGAATCGCAAACACTGGTGAGCACTTGTGGGCGTTGTTAATCTCCTAAAATTCATTTATAAATCCTCGTAGGTCTTCTAAATTTCTCCTGGTTCAACGACGTTAAAGGAGTAAACCAGGCGACCTAACCTACTAATCGCGTTTCGCTCTCGCAGCTTTAATCTCCAACTCTTTCGATTAAACTTTTTACCAATTAATTTCATCCGCTCCGAAATTATATGTATTTACTCAGCAAATTGCCATTCCTTCGGTCTGAGTCGTAACTCCACGAATTATTTGGATTCAATCGCTTTATAGACGGATAACGTTCTCATATCATCAAGACGATGAGGTTTCTTCTTACACACTCAAAATACCGCAAAGACCTTCTTAAGATTATTATTAATGCGAATTGAGACAAGGTGATCCAAAATATACCTGTATTTGACAGAAGTGATCCAAAACACATTTGAGAGATAATTAGATATAATAAAGATAAGAAGATGAAAAATAAATTAGGCATAGGTATAATAGCCACCTATCTAAGTATATACAGGGTCCTGTAAAAGACTAAAATAGTTTAACACTCATTTAAACCAGGTATGTAAAGTGATATTTTATCCAGCAGCGAATTAAAGCAACTTTATTTCACTGAAGTGAAAATGATAAATAGAAATAAAAAAAATATTCAATTGTTTATTGATATTATTATTTACATTTATATTGAGACTAAAGGTCTTTGATTTGTTAAACCTGGCTTCATTTCTATTAACGAACAAATCAGTTTTGTCAACATCGTCAATCATTGTCAATTTCGTCATCAACAACCATATTATTGAGCAGAATTTCTGAAGAATTAACTAAAGAAATTTTCCCCTCTCCTTCTTTGAAACTAGATGATTCTCCTTGGATTTTCTTTGCAATGTCAAATTTGACATGGATATTTGTAAAGCAATGGGAAAGCCACCACACCAGTGGCACCTCCAATTTTTTTGGAAACCCCCAACGAAAACCGGCCGTTTTTTTCTAGTTTCAAACCTTTTTACCTAATATACAATTGTTAGGTTCGGTGTTAGACGTCTGAGTTTATGCAGGTTTAAAGTTATTAGGTTGAAACATGGTATAATATAATGGTGATTCATCCAGATTTTAGGCTGTGTAGGGTTTAATTTTTTTAAGTTTGGAACTAAATTAGAAGTTTTATGAAAGTAAATTAATTTCATGAAAGAAACAAAAAGTCGAAATCACCATGTCAGTAAATATAAAAATAGTTTATCTGAAACAAAAAAATCCTTGAATGAAAATTATGATCAAAAAAATGATTCAATATTGGCCCTAACTCATCATCCTTTGGTTCTTCAATTTTAAAAACAAAAAAATAGAATTTGTCATGTCGATAAACATGAATATAGTTTATCTGAAACAAAAAATACTTCTAGACTGAAAATTATGATCAAATATGTCAAAAATGCCAAAAAATGGTGAAATATTGGCCATACATCACCCTTTGATATTTTAACTTTAACAACCAAAAAAATCGAATTTGCCATGTACTCTGAGATCAGAAATCCTTCTTAACTGAAAATTATGGTCAAAAAATTGTCAAATATTGGCCCTACCTCATGATTCTATTTTTTTTTAATTCTGGACCCCAAAATTCGAATTCTGCGTACCGTAAAATATTATATTAGTTAATTTAATCAAAAAAACCTTTTTCGAGAATAATATGTTAAAATAATTACAAAAAAATGGTCTAAATCGGCCGTTACTCATTTTCCGACCGCTTTCAGACTTTGAGATTCCGAAATTTGGGTTCAGCGGATCATAAAACGCAAAGCTCGCTAATGTTTGCAAGTAAAATGCTTCACAGACAGAAGTTTACATGCCGGGGATTGAGCTATTTCTTGTAATATCTATGGGTAAACGTCATTTTATGCTCGCCGCATCGAATTAAAGAAAAAAAAAAGGATATGCATATTTTGAGACCTGAGAAACGTTTTTGGGCAGACCAGTGTTCCAGTAGACATAGAATGTCCCATAGATTTTTTAAGAATATTTGTTTTTAAATATTCCATTCTTTTTCGTTATTTTCTTAAATCTTACTGTACACTTGTCGACTAAAATATGATTATATGTAATAACTAATAACTAAGGTCCAGAAAAGTATTCTGTTACGCAGAGCCCGTCACTATATCTCTATGATAATTAAAGCATAAACCGTATTTTTTAAGCACATATTTCTTGCCCCTCTATACCCACGCGACTGTCCGAGCGTAGAATGTTATCCCAAACGAAGGCTTCGCGGAAACCCAAGACTATGTAATACACTTTCTCCGTAAGACAGCGAGCTAATCCGATAGCGACCTGCCGGCGCGCCGGTGTAAACGGGTCGACCGCATTGAAAACAATTTTTTATCACGAGTTAGTCACTCGTGAATTCGTGTACTGTTTTTACATACTATCTGATTTTGTGTGGATTTCTGCATCAATGGCACAGTCGTTACCATTTGTGAATAGACTTAAAAGGATGATTGAAAATTCCAAGGATTTTGCAATAGACGGATCACATATTTTATGTATTCCTTGCAATCGTCGATATATATTTATATAAAAAAAAATACCTGGTACGGTCAGAAAGAGGAATTTTGGTTCGATATGTGAATAATGTTTTGCGAATGTAGTCGAATGTGTTGGTACTTTAGACATTTTTGCCAAATATGTATCCGATTTTCCATTGCCTAGTAGCCATACATCGTGTAAAACATATTTACAGACGACATATCAACGTGTCATGGAAAATATCAAAGAAGACATATGTAATACATTTCTGTGACTGACAGTGGACGAAATAACAGATTTTGCTATAATAATGTCATTAATGCCCCCGATATTGATAGCCAATAAACGGGTTTTGCAAATAACGGCTAAAAGTATAGAAATAATAGTAACACGTGTATTGTCCTGTGTAGATGTAATAAATAATAATATACTGATGTTAATGACAACAAAAAACTGTTAGTAATACAAACAACTGTGCGAAATTCGTGAAAACAATGCGCATGGTGTGTCGTCCACTTGCCATGTGAACCCTTTTGAATTTGCACCTTTAACTTCAGTAGATGTGGAACGATCATTTTTCTTCTACAACCATATATACAGGCCAAATCGCTGACGTTTAACGAGAATAAATGCAGAAAGACTACTGGTCGTGGCAACGTACACTCAAGCAACGAAGACAGTCGGTGATTCTGATTGACACAAGCAATAGGTATGTATAGAATTTCCATTCTAAATTGAAAATAGGCAAGAAAAGCAAGGTTATCAGATATATTTTCTAAAATTGCTAAGCTCACTATACAATTATACTTCATACTTCAGTAAACGGTTAGTTCGTGACGTTCTTAGAAAGCTAGTTTGGAAACATTTAAAAAAAAATACATAGATATACATTTATTAGTTACCATTAAAATAAAGCGTTTAAAATTGCTGGAAAAAAATAATTGTAAATTAAAACAACTTTATGTATATTACTATACTCTAAGAAAATTTTGAAGACAACGGCTTCGCTATTTGCCGGCAACGCTTCGCTATTTGCTAACACCGGTCTAACACCGGCCAACGATTTCCAGTGGCACATTTGAGTATTGTGCTTTGCATCGAATACATTCGTTAAATACTTATTCGATCCACTGTGCCATACATTTTTACGACGTCGTTAAAATGATTTACGACATTAGGAATTCTTACTTGTTGAAGACGCCAGTGACGTATATTTCAGCTATGTTTATTAAAACAGACAATTTTTTGAGATTGTCTGGCTAAATGAGCATTATTTACAGAAAATTATATTACAAATATGAAGAGTTTCTAATTTTAATCTTAATTCTTAAATTCTTAAAATCCAATTTTAACCTTAATCTCCTATATTGATTTGAATGAAAAAAAAAATTTCACAATTTTCGAATTTATAAAAGATATATGCACGCCCATGGAATCATAAAGTTGCACCGCTTTTTTTGTTCCCCAAGCGTATTTACCATTTTCAATTCAGAATAAATGGACTTTACATACATTATTAGCACATTTTTACTCCTGTCTTTTTGATCTCTCATATGTCATCTTCCGTCAATTACACGACGGATTACGAGTCCGACCCTGCGTTACAGCACGCGTTTGGAACCTTAGTAAAAACCCAGACAAATAAACCATTGAATAGGAATTTCTTATCAATTTCTTCAGTGTTACCTTTTTTATTTAGATTTGCAAAATAAATTTTCCATAAAGCGTATCATATATTGCAAAAGCTATTAAACTACTGAAGCTTGTTTAAGTATGTAGATACGTAGCATTAACGTGCAACAGCATTGAATATCTAAAGCATGCAACGCATTAGTCATTACTTTAAATAATTGATGGTATTGATTGCCACGTATTCCGAAGCCTGTGTGTTCGCCACTGATTTCAAGATAGTTGGGTATTTGATGGGTTATATGAATTACGATGAAATTGTATTTCGTGTTGTTACGATGATAGAATCAACGGAGTTTTATTTATATGAGTTACAGCACGAAACAAAACATGTATTTTCACGAAAAAAACTACACAATCAGTGGTTTTTGTTTTTCAATCAACCCCCTTTGCATTAATAAAAATATCAAATCTCGCTACGAACGAAGGAGATGAAAATAGCGGTTATGTCGAAGCTCGAGGCAAAATTTCGTTGTTGTCAAATTTTTTAGGTGACTGTCACAGTTGTAAAATAAAAAGTTCAAACTTAAATGCAAATTCATTTTTAATCAGATCAGTCAATTTTAGGCGGTCAGTAAAACGTTTCCTAAATTTGTACCGGCAAACTGGCAGCATCTAAAAATGGCCAGTGTTTACCTAGAACTGAAATCTGTCTGTTGCGTCGGCCTTTCGTAATTCTGTAATTCCCCTAGCTTTCGGTACTTTCCCAGCGTTTTCTTGCCGCGCTTGTTCCAGTGTAAGTTTGGAGTTACCACAATTTGGATTTTCACAAAGTGAGCTTGATGATCTCATCAGAGACATAGATCTTTCAAAAGAGTGTGCTGAGTTGCTAGCATCAAGATTAAAAGAACAAAATCGACTTTCCTCTGGTGTACGAATTACTTCATATCGCACGAGGGAACGAAACTTATTGCAATGTTTTTCCTCTGATGAAAATTTAGTATATTGTAATGATGTGAACGGCTTGCTGACTTTCATGGGCTTGAAGACTTATCATGCAAGTGATTGGCGTCTCTTTATTGACAGTAGTAAAATAAGTCTCAAAGCAGTCCTTTTACATAATGGCAATAATCATGTTTCTATTCCACTTGTCCACTCTACATCTATGAAAGAAGAATATGAGGTAATTTCAGTTATTTTACAGAAAATAAAATATTTTGAACATAATTGGGCGATTTGTATCGACTTGAAGATGGTTAATTTTTTGTTGGATCAACAGAGTGGTTATACGAAATACCCTTGTTT
Organism: Aromia moschata; assembly: GCA_029963805.1. Taxonomy (NCBI): domain Eukaryota; kingdom Metazoa; phylum Arthropoda; class Insecta; order Coleoptera; family Cerambycidae; genus Aromia; species Aromia moschata. The sequence goes on from JAPWTK010000563.1 coordinate 162,437, forward strand.
TATTTGTTTCTGGGACAGTCAAGCCAAATTAAGTCATTGGACACAAATAAATTGCCCTATGAGAGATGTTTTTGTTGTTGGTGAAAGAAATGTCATGAATCAGCCTTTGGTTCCCCGAGAAAAAATCATTCTTCTACCTTTGCACATAAAGTTCGACTCATTTGTTAAAGCTCTGGACAGAAATGATTACTGTTTTAAGTTCATTTCTCAGAAATTTCCTGGATTGAGTACTGAATTTTTGATGGGCCTGAAATACGTCAATTAATTAAAAGCTCTACAAATTTTGAAGCTTTTATGACTAAAATAGAACGACTTGCGTGGAAATCTTTTGGAGCGGTTGCACAAAACTTCCTTGGAAAGTACAAGGCTGATAACTATAAGAATTAGTCGAGGAAATGCTTCTTAACTTCAAAAATTTAGGCTGTAATATGAGCATAAAAGTGCACTACCTCCATAATCATATAGATCACTTTCAATATAATTTAGGAGATCTTATCGAAGAACTACATATCACTACATATTTCCTCGTTATATTAGTTTCGTCGTAATATCTTACCTATGTCGTTATAAACGATAAGTTTCACATTTAAAATGGATTATTTCCGGCCGGGACTTTTGAAATTCGTCGCAAAAACCAATATGTCGTTATATCAGATGTATCTACTCGTAAATAATCGATATATACTGTATATGGTTAAACGTTCAAAATGGATAAACGTTCAAGATATATGTTGAAATAGAAAGATTTGGAGACACAAAACCGCAAAATTGGATATTCTAGACGCGAAGGGAAAGGACAAGATCGCCTGTTTTTATTTGTGTCTATGCTAAGCCAAAATGATATGTAAAAAAATTGCCCACAGTGTACGTAATTGGCCCACACCTACGACGAAGACGTATGTCCATAGACAGCTGACATCGGCGTTTTCGCAAGAACTAAATCTTTCTCGCTTCCATTAGTTTTTTAGGTCAGTTTTAGGTTCCGTTATACAAGGTAGCACATGTAGAGTTGAACTGAAACTTTTAGTAGGCACAAAAAAACATCTATCAAAACCCATTATTTACGACAGCGTAACTAATTGTAAGTGAGGGGCAAGGGGAGCAACATACATAATTCCAACTAATGGAATCGAATTTATTTTACTTATAATGTAATGTAATGACAACTACGAGGTATGTAAATTAAGTAATGATATTGGCAACCTAGCGCCCGTTCTAGTAACACTGCGGAGACAGGACGGTAGGTTAACATGTTATGCACCTTCAGTACAAGTTTGAACTTGTTAGAGTCGTTTGTTTGTTCTTTGTGGCTGTTTTCGTAAACCGCTTTTTTCTGGTGCGTTCTTGAAAAATGAGTGACATTAATTTTGAGCAACGGTATGCTATTAGGTTTTGCTTCAGACTTGGACACAGCGAAACGGATACTTTTGCAAAACTTCAATACGCCTACAGAAACAGTGTTTTTTCAAGAGCCCAGGTTTCTCGGTGGTTTAAGGCATTCTCAGAAGGAAGAGAGTGGATTGAAGATGAACCACGCAGCGGAAGGCCTTCATCTTCAAGAACCGATGAAAATGTCGGTAGAACACGGGATCTTGTGCGTTTAGATTTTCGGTTGACGACAAGAATGATCGGGGAAGAGGGAAATTTGAATCACACCACTGTTCATCAGATTTTGACTAACGAATTGGAGATTAGCAAAAATGGTTCCAAAAAACCTTTCGCAGGAACAAAATGACATCAGGAGAGAAAGGTGTTTTGACTTTTTGGAATCGATTGATGATTGCCATTTTATGGAACATGTCATTACTGGTGATGAAATTTGAGTGTTTGAGTACAACCCGGAAATCAAGCGCTAAGCATAGAATGGCACGCTTCAAGATCTCCAAGACACAAAAAAGCAAGGATGAGCAAGTCGAAGATCAGATGCATGCTGATTTGCTTTTTTGATAGCAATACTTCGAAAAAGGGTCATGCGTATGAGACCAAACATTAAAAATAACTGGATTTTGCATCACGACAATGCGCCTTGTCACACAGCCATTTCATTAATCGAGTTTTTAGCCAGTAAAAATATTCATGTGGCTCCTCAGCTTCCTTATTCGCCTGATTTGAGTCCTTGTGACGTTTTTCTCTTTCCGAGATTGAAAAATCACCTCAAGAAATTTTTCATTTTGGAACCATAGTCATTTTGGAACCATAGAAAACATTCAAACGGCTGTAACCAATCAGCTGAAAGCTATTCCAATATATGAGTTCCAGCACTGCGATAAGGAATGGAAGAACTGTCTCCAGAGCTGTGTGGCTTCTCAAGGAAATTATTTTGAAGGAGATAATACTGAATTGTAATTCTATTTGAATAAAAAAAAATTTAAAAATCAGTCTCATTACTTAATTTAGACACCTCGTACACTGTACAAAAAACAATACTATATTTATTATAAGCGTAAAACATGAAATGACTAGAACATCTTATGCACAGTTGTTCCTTCTTGAACATCTTATGTATCTCGTTGTGTTTAGACAGTGCCCTAGTTTACCCTACTTGCATGCGGTAAGGAACGTTTGAAGAAGCGCAAAACAAAAAAAAGTGAACATCTACGGCGAACAGCCCAAATCAAGAGCAGTCCATACTAGGACAATACAGAGGTAAAACTCGGATGACTCGGGAGTGCGATCGAGAGTGCTGATAAATAATCCAAATATCACCTTCAACTTTTTGGCTTTTTGGTATCAGAATTTCGTAAGCTGTAATCCAATCAGAAGCAAAGAAAAATCAATACTGTAGTACAAAAAATATCAAAATATAAGCAATCTTCAAAAAGTGGGTATATGAATATTTTCGTTGCTGACTGTAAATAAATATATATAAATCATGTATTTATTTTCAAAAGACTACTTTGGGATAGCATTGGTAACTTCTAAAATTCTCAGCAATACATATTATAATAATATAATAATAGTAATAGTTATATTTATAGTAACAATACACGTATCGTAAAGGGTCAATCGAAAATAAATATATTTTCACTTGTGACTTGTGTGTCATGAATTATTTCAGATAACAACACAATATGATAAATGGAGTTGAGGAAACTTTCTAAAATCTGATATAATGGTTCAGTTAAAATAAATAAAAACGTAAAACATTTCCCCCTATATTTTTTGAACCTATGTTATTCAGGATTATTGAGATTTAACATGCAAGCTATCCAGGTGAATTTGTGATTTGCATTACTTCCATGCACGTTTTTATTTGACACAAGGTTTTCTTTATAGTCGGTCGTAAAAATAAATGAAATAAACTAAAACAAACAGAAAGTTTACTTTGCAAAAGCACAAATGTGGTTTATAGTTATACTTTTATACTGTTTGAATAGTTGAACACTCTCAATCGCATTGATTGCTACTTCCATTTGCTTGCTGTATAAAAAAACTCAAAGAAAACATAAGTGTATTAACAAATCTTTTGTATTAAAAAAAAATGTTACATGTAATTAATGAAGTGTGATTTCTTCCTGCCATGTTTAATAGTATTCCTTGCAATCGTCGATATACAGGGTGAGCCTCTTTTTTGTAGCAGGACTTTAACATTCGATAGAATACGACATTTTGAGAAAAAAAGTTCCTATAAACATATGGACTATCTAGCTTCGGAAAGGAGATACAGGGTGTTAAAGTTTCAGCTTTTTTTAAGTTTTTTTTACAATATTTTCTGAACGGAATGGTATTTTCGCTTAATATTTTACACACGCTTTAACCTCAATAGGAGCAACAATTTCATAATAATCTGTTCAGTGGCATTTGTAAAATTGTCTAGTTCATTTATAAGTTTGATAATCTTCATTTCAATATAAAAAAAAAATGATTTTGTTTACAATGCCACAAACAGTGGTTCTCCCTGGGGTGAACCATTCTTTTGTAGCAGGATTTTAATATCAATAGAACATGATATATTGAGAAAAAAATCTCCTATAAACATATGGTCTATCTAGCTTCCTATGGGAGATACAGGGTGTTAAACTTTAATTTTTTACAATACACGATATGAGATCAACATTTTTAATGTTCTTATCGGAAATAATATACTGGATGTTACTTTTTTCGGATGCCCAGGTCACTTCGTTAAAAAATAAAATGAAAACTAAAAATATAATTTTTTCGTTGCCATGTAAGGAGATGCATCATCAGACTAAAAATGACCAATATCTCAAAAACCGTCACAGTTAGCGCAAAATTTCAAGAAATCAAAATTGTAGCCAAAACATCATTATTTTACAAATGTTAGTCAAATAAGGTCAGCGGCGTACGAAAAAAAAAGTTCTGTTAATGTAAATAATCTGGGCACCCGAGAAAAGCAACTTGCAGTATAGTGTGTTCGACAAAATCAGTAGAAATTGTCGCTCCTATTGAGGTTAAAGCGTGTGTAAAATATTAAGGGAAAATATCATTCCGTTCAGAAAATATTGTAAAAAAACTTAAAAAAAGCTGAAACTTTAACACCCTGTATTTCCTTTATGAAGCCAGATAGTCCATATGTTTATAGGAACTTTTTTTCTCAAAATATCGTATTCTATCGAATGTTAAAGTCCTGCTACAAAAAAGTGACTCACCCTGTATATTTTATGATCGCCGAGTGTAAAAGACATTTAGTATATTCGTATATCCATAAAAAAATATACCTGGCTCTGTAACAAAAGTGGAATTTTGGTTTGATTTGTGCATAATGTTTTGCGCATGTGGCCTTGCGTGGAACGTGGTAGACAATATTCACTTTTTTTTTTTGCCAAATATGTATCGGATTTTCCATTGCCTACTAGTGATACGTTCCGTAAAATATATTTCCAGAAGACATATTAATGCGTCGTGAGAAATATTAAAGAAGACATTCGCAATAAATTTCTGACGGTGACAGTGTCGAAACAATAGATATTGCGGTAATAAGGTCGTTAATGTTCTGATACGATTTTTAGGTGTTTCAGATACCTATTTCGCCCCCGATACTGATAGCTAGTAAACGGATTTTGCAAACAACGGCTAAAAGTATAGAAATAGTAGTAACAAGTGCCTTGTCCTCTGTAAAAAATAGTAATGTACTGATGTTAGTGATACAAACAATTGTGCGAAATTCGTGAAATTAATGTGCGTGGTGTGTCGTCTTCTGTCTACGTGACCTATTTGGAATTTGTACCTTTAACTTCAGTAGATGTGGAACGATCATTTTCCTCCTACAACTATACGTACAGGCCAAATCGCGCACGTTTAATGAAAAGGAATGCAAAAATTTTACTGGTCCTGACAACGTAAGCTCAAGCAATGAGGACAGTCGGTGTTTCTGAATCTCACAAGCAATAGGTATGTACATACATTATTAACGCATTTTTACTCCTGCCTTTTTAATCTCTCACATGTCGTCTTTCGTCAATATCATGAAAAGTCCGGCCCTGCGTTACAGCAAACGTTCCGAACACCAATTATCACTTATCACTTATTATCACCAGTGGCGGTGCGTGATATTTCAGTTAGCCATATCTTGAAAACGACGCATGGGACCCACTTCACTTTTTAGGTGATGACTATACACCTCTTACAGAAAGGATTTATAGTGAAAAAATCGTCAGCAAAGTTTGCAAAAAAATATTCAAAAACACTGGAGCACTCCTGGGTTCTCAGTAACGCTCTGTGGGATATTTGCAGTATATTTTTTTTCATAATCTAGAAACAAATATAAGGAGACGTTTTTCGATTTGTTGCAAAATATTTTTTTTTTCAAAAAGTTATGGCCATTTTAATTTTAATTTTATAGGAACATTTTGTTTCCCAAAATTAAAATGGCCATAACTTTTTGAAACAAAAATATTTTGTAACAAATCGATAAACGTCTCCTTATATTTGATTCTAGATTATGAAAAAAAATATACTGCAAATATTCCACAGAGCGTTACTGAGAACCCAGGGAGTGCTCCAGTGTTTTTGAAATTTTTTTCGCAAACTTTGCTGACGGTTTTTTCACTATAAATCCTTTCTGTAAGAGGTGTATAGTCATCACCTAAAAAGTGAAGTGGGTCCCATGCGTCGTTTTCAAGATATGGCTAACTGAAATATCACGCAACGCCACTGCTTATCACTGAATTATGTAAGGAGAAATATCCGTGTCTGACAACTCTTCAAACGGCAGTTAGTTATACTTCTTAATTTATATATTCAAAATTTTGTTTCAGTATCTTTGTACAGATATTTAATTTATCTAACTATTTCTTGTTCGCGAAATGATAAAGTAAGGTTTATATTGTTTATATTAAAGAGTTTTCTTTAGATCATAGGACCTTGGATGACTAGTAGTTTAGTAGAAGCCATTGGAATAAAACACGTTTCCTTTTGTTAGAAAAATAAGAATCTTGAGTTAACTATTAAATATGATTTCCTTAAACTTTTTCGTTAGTTTCCGACGTTAGAGCTGTTCTGAATTGCTAATTCTCTATTATAATAAGGAAGTACAAAAGACTTCAGAAATATTGATCTAAATAAGAATAACTTGTTTTATGCAAATCTCTAAACGCAATGCAGATGTCTGGGCACTACAAGACATCTGAAAAATATTTATCTCGTCTAGAGCAGTAATTTAGTAATTTTTGTTCTGTGGATTAAAATATAAATTATTAAAATTGCTGTGAAATAATTTAAAACGTAGGTTTGTGTTTGTGTATAATTTCGTCTGAAATAAAAAAAATAAGGTACAAAAATACATTAAATAGGTAAGTACATACTTTAAATAATCTGTATTCCTAGTATCCTCCGTTAAAAAAAAAACGAGGTCAAAGATGGCTACGGTTATGAAAACGTAGCGGGTAGCTTACTTAATTTTTACTTTATTACATATTATTAACAATGAAACAATTGTCTAATAATGCCTATTGAATAATAATAATAATAAAACTGTCTTTATTTTACAGTTAATAAAGTTCCATTCACGCAAAATTTGGAAAAAAAAGTGGAAAACAGAGTTTTTCTTTCATTTATATTTTTTTTTTATTGAAACGTAAAGTACATAGGATGGGGTTATATATGGAACAGCACGTCGGGCTAATGACCTCCACGGCTTTGCTGGCACATACGCGCTCTTTAGCCAAAATTTTCCATGAACATTTTGCATAAATGTGGCTGATTTTCGTTGATACAGCGTTGAATCTTCAACGTACGGGTTGATGTGGGCTTGTTGATATAGACCTTTGACTTCAAATAATCCCATAGAAATAAATACAATGGTGTTAAATCACGTGATCTAGGGGGCCAATTCTGATCACGGAGATGATGAAACAAGAGAGTACACGACCAGGAAATGTCTCATGCAGTAATTGGATTGTTTCACGGTCTGTATGGCATGTCAGTAGATGTATAGGGCCGGTTCTGCGCCACTTGGAGCTTGATGGCATTTGTCCATCCGAAGCAGCCATCCAGTAGGGGGGTCTGCTGCAATTACCAGAGTCTGCACGAAGAAGTGACGCCACGCCCTGAAGAAGGCATCGTCAATGACCAGAGGGTCTGCAGGACTCTAAGAAGTCACATCACTTCTTCGTTCAGACCCTCTGGTCATTGCAGCGGAACCCCCTACTGGATGGTTGCTTCGGATGGACACATGCCATCATGTCCTCAATGACCAGAGGGTCTGCAGGACTCTAAGAAGTCACGTCACTTCTTCGTTCAGACCCTCTGGTCATTGCAGCGGACCCCCCTACTGGATGGTTGCTTCGGATGGACACATGCCATCATGCGGTCAATGACCAGAGGGTCTGCAGGACTCTAAGAAGTCACGTCACTTCTTCGTTCAGACCCTCTGGTCATTGCAGCGGACCCCCTACTGGATGGTTGCTTCGGATGGACACATGCCATCAAGCTCCAAGTGGCGCAAAACAGGCCCTATACATCTACTCATGTCGCACCGTCTTGTTGAAACCACATGTCGTTCACATCAATATCATCCAATTTAGGCAGAAAGATCGGTTATCATGTCGCGATATTGAGCACCAGTAACAGTAACTACTTGACCAGCCTCATTTTCGAAGAACTATAGCCAAAAACGCATCCAGCCCAAAATCCGCACCAAACAGTGATATGTTGTGGATGCATTTGTTTTATGACAATCACTTCTCTTGACATTCTCTGAACCTCGAATGCGGCAATTTTGACGATTAACGAGGCCATCAAGGTGAAAATGGACTTCATTGCTTAGGATGATATTGCTCGAAAAATCAGCATTCACTTGTTGTTGTTCAATAACACAGGACCACAATTTTCTCTGTTTATGCAAACAAGATTAGGTGTCTTACACGTATTTTTTGGTCGCTGAAATTGAATCCGTTGTCCGTTTCCCTCTATCACGTCTGGATTTTGCGTAAATCAAGGATATATAACCTCAAAAGCATGTAAAAATAAAGCAGCATAAAAAAAAACAAAAAGTTTTATAGGAGAAATGTACCATTCCATATGTTTTTTTTTGTGTACTATGGAACAATTCTGATTTCAAAATCGTGTTCAGTACACACAAAAACATGTGGAATGATACATTTCTGCTACAAAACTTTTTTTTTATGCTGCTTTATTTTTACATGCTTTTGAGGTTATATATCCTTGATTTTCGCAAAATCCAGACGTGATAGAGGGTAACGGAGAACGGATTCATTTTCAGCGACCAAAAATACGTATAGACACTTAATCTTGTTTGCGTAAAAAAAGAAAAAAATGTGGTCCTGTGTAATCCATTCAACGAACTCTATTCGCTATGTATGGTGATTAGGCAGCATGAACTTTGTAAGCATGAAGACGCAGATCTTTAGTGAGTATACGCTCTAGAGAGCTTCTTGAAATTTACACTTCTTGTTCAAGACGTTGAATCGATGTTAGTAGACTTTCACCAACACTCTCACGCACTGCTTCGATATTGTCATTTGAACGGCTTGTTATTGGGCGGCCACTGTGTTTAGCGTCCCCAATTGATACAGTCTCTCTGAATTTTTCAATTACTCTCTTCACAGTTGACCAAATTAAGGGAGTATCCTGCTTTAGGAGGCCTAAAAAAAGCGTTTTTGTGGAAATTTTTTTAGGACAGAAAAAATAAGCAAGTCTAACGAATTTTCAGATTATTTTATTGCATATTTGAACATTAAAAAAAAATTCGAGAGAAAAATATTCAAACGCACCCGATTTTTATGCACATTTGTGGAACACCTTATAATTGCAGTCTCCAATCGGCGGGAAAGATGGCGCTCGTAATTTTCTTCTGACAAAAAAAAAACAAAGAAAATTTTGATTTTCATGTATTTTTCTTCTAGATGAACTAAAAACCCAAAAAATTGTGAAATTCAAAATTTTTCTCAGGTTTGAAAAAAAAGTGCTTTTAAAACAAAAAAAAATGATTTCAACAATTTTTTTTTCGTCCAATATTTTTAGTTCAAATAGAAGAGAATGCAAAACTGAAGCTAACAAGCCTTGGTTTGTTTTAATTGAACGTCTAGTTTTCTTGCGATCTCGCCCGCCAGTTTAGACAAATCATAAAAACAAAAACTCGAGAAAACGCGCTTTAAAGTTTACCGTTGAGAGGACCGGTCTTATTCCCTCACTACCTTCGATGCGTCTGCGGTTGCTTCTTGTCTGTCGTCTAACTTCTGTTTATCCTTTTTCATAACAGGCCGATGTCGGCTTTACGGTATAGTCACACACGGTATAGTTCGGAGTTATTCGACCGCGAGAAGAAGCGTGCGCTCCAAGCTCCAACTGCCCGAGCGCCCGTATACCGGCTCGACACACCAATGCGTTTAGTGCTGTATCTATAAAACTATTGTAAATTGGCCTCTATAACTTTAGATACACATTCTTAGATACATTAGGATTAGATTTAAGCAATAAAAAAAAACGATTTATTGAGCCTCCTAAAGCAGGATCCCCCTTAAGGAAATTGGTCCAAAAAATTTGATATCATAGAACTCATTGCGAAATCATTTGGTATCATGGAAAACATTATATCATGGAACTCATTGCGAAACTCTTCCATTGAATATTTCCAATGGAAGATTGGATCGTTTTTTTTTGAAGGCACGTTCAGTTTCTCAGTTAATTCATTACAAAATTAAGACAGCCAGTTAAAGATTTCTTCTGACAATATTAACACAAATTATTCTGAGGTTTTCATAAAACAAGTGTTCCAGCAGGTTTCACAACTAAAGGAAATTCACACATAAAGCTCACTTTTATGTGTTAGAACGCAGACCTCTTTTAAAACCGTAAACATTACATTGTAGCCATTTTATGAAGAGCTTTTGTACGCTTACAAAATTGTATGTAGAACGTATTGCCTCTTGACATTTACCGAACAAAACAGAAATGAAACTATTTTGGCAAAGCAGAACAATAAACTTTATAAGCAGCTTATGAAATTTCAATTGTATGTTTTATTAGTTTTTATTTTATTATTAAGGGTGTGGGGATAAAAATAGCAGTGGGTATAATAAAAGCAGAAAAACAACAAAGTTTTCGATTATATTTCGGTTTATTTTTTGTTCAGGTTCTATTTGTTTCAGTTGATAGTAAAAACATCTAGTTCTTTATATTTTCAATTTCTTTATGGAGAATAAATCATATTTTATACTTTTAGCTCATATTTCTTAATTAAAAAATTGTTATATTTTTGGTACATACAGGTATATACTTTTAAACTTTATATATAATTTAAACACTAAATACAGCGTTGAATTCTTCTTTGACTGCTCTACGTTCCCATTAAAAAAATTTTTTGAAAACTTCTCCATATACTATAACGTGATTTATTTTTGCAATCAATAGGCTAAAAATATCCCCAAAACATTAAAATCACTTGGTGTCAAGTTATTTGACATTTCGAATGTTAAATCATTTGAAATGTCAAATGTCAATGTGAAATAATGTCAAATCATTTGACATATTGAGACATTTAATTTATTCCATTTGGATTATACAATCTGTATTATACAAAAAACTGGACGTTTTCCACGAAACACCGAACTACTACTCTTTTCTCGACGCGCGTTTCGCCAACCAAGTTGGCATCTTCAAGAGAAGGTTAAAACTTCTCCTTCTCTTCTAAATTAAAGGAGAAGATTGAGTTTTAATCTTCTCCTGAAGATGCCAACTTGGTTGGCGAAACGCGCGTCGAGAAAAGTGTAGTAGTTCGGTGTTTCGTGGAAAACGTCCAGTTTTTTGTTTCTACGCCGAAGGTTCCAGTACCCACTCCATGACTGTATTATACAGTCTATCCAAATTGGTTATTCATGCATTGGTATCTTGAATATAGATGAAAATGTTTAAAATATTAGTTTTTGGTTTGTTGGATTTTAGGTTCGAGGATAAACAACAACTATTCGTCTTTTGCCAATGTTTCGGAGATGTATTTCTTCTTCTTCGGGGCTTAATCAATGTTGTTACTAGTGTTACATAAAGTGGTAAGTTACGATTATTGGCACATCAATGTGTTATGCGAACGACATGTTTGGTTCCCTTAAAATATTTATGCTATAGTAATTTTTGAAGCGTATTGTACTGTAGATAGTTCTTTGTTTTTGTTTTGTTACATTTGTTACATATGTATATATGTAGATCGAACTGCCAATGTTCGTAACTCACCACCTTATAGACACTAATAACAACAGTGATTAAGCCCTGAAGAAGGAGTAATAAATCTCCGAAACGTTGACAAAAATCAAATAGTTTTTATTTATTCCCGAATATAAAATCCAACAAACCAAAAATTAATAGAGAATAAGGTCACCAAAGTCCCCACAGATATTATTTGAAATACTGAAACAATTTTTTTCACCATCCAGACCTCAGTCTGTTAGTTTGGACTTTGGGGCATACAAAAATTATGTTAAAACATATTTGCTAGTATGTATTAAGCAAATTACATTGAGGAGAGTAGTCAATTTAGTCTTAAAACTGTGCCAAAAGTGTAGATGGGGACGTCACAATGTATCTAGTTTACATTATTTTTAATATTGGATTATTTTTTGTTTTAATTTGCAATTTGATTACAGATAAATCGAATTTAAAAAAAAAAGTTGTATAAGTAATTAAATCCTCTGAAACTTTCCCTATTTAACCATCTTTCTACTTCCAACAATAACCAAGATACTAGTGCATGGCATAACCAATTTGGGACAGACTGTGTAAAACCCAGTGGCGGCTGGTGATAAAGGGCACAGGGGCACGTGCCCAGCCCAAATTTCAATAAAAACTATTTCTTTTGTGTTAATTTACTATAAATTACTGTTACAATAGGTAATATCAATTAATTGTATACGACAAACTATTCATATTCTAATTATTATTCCTTTTATACCACAAATAATGATTTTTATCACATATATATGACAGACTATCGATCGAGCACCGAGCCACCGTACTCTGAATTCCTCGCATTTCGCGCGCATTGGCACACAGTTTCCCAGCCCTCGTTTTTAATAGGTCTTTTTCGGTGACTGGTAAAGTTTGTTGAGGGACCGGATCACACTTGTTGAGGGACCGTTTTTAGTGTTATTGTTTATTTTCTTCGCTGAGAAGTGTGTTTTTATTGTTTTTGATTGTGAAACGTTTCAAAATGAATTCGGTGAACTTTTTATTTACTAATAAAGATATTACATACGAGATCCGAACAGAAATTAAACGGTTAGGAAGGCCGATACCCGATTTGATTATTTCCAAAACAGACGTAGGAAAATCGCGAAATTATTCACGAAATTTGAATAGCAGTGTCTACGACAGATTTAAGTGGTTATGTGGGTGTCCTAAAAGAAACAAACTGTTTTGTTTTATTTGTTTAGTGATGGGTGGCACCCGAAGTGCATGGACTCAAGAAGGGGTGAGTGATTTAAAACATTTAAATGAAACATGCTAGCTACAATGAAAAAAATTTACATAACATCTTAGATTTTAGTGTGTTGGGAAAGGTAGACATAAGGCAACAGCTTGATAGTGCTTATCGTGAAAATATAAGACGTCACAATGAAATTGTGGATAAAAACAGACATATTTTAAACCAAATAATTAATTGTTTTAAATTTTTGTTAACAATAAGGACAGGCGAGCTGATTTGCTCTACAAATAACGGTAAGATACCTATATGAATTTTTTTCACATGTTGCCACCCATTATTTTAATATATTTATGCCCTCAATATTCGTGATTAAATATTATTTCAAAAAGCTACCAAATCCCAACAATTATTCTTGTGAAAGTCTATATTATTGTATAAAAGAATTTTTCATTGAAATTCATTGAAAGTGTCAGTAAAACGCATGACCTTGAAAATTTTAAAATTTTTCGACTGCGGAACCATTGGTAGCTAATGAGTAATCCTACTGACACACCCTGTAACACACCCACTAGCCGCCACTGTAGACATTACACGTCAAAAGTAGGTTTTACTAAAACCTACTTTTGACGTGTATTTAAAATAACTGACAATCATTCCTCGAACAGCCCTTCTAGCAGCATAAGTCGGCCCCATGATATGGATGGAACGTGTTTATTTTCGTGTCCCTTTAAAATGTAAATTAGGGTATGTAGACCGTCGAAATGCAGCACAGCGAGATGTCCCTTTTAGATTTCACCTTTGCCAGCTTATTCGGATAATAGTCACATAACGTCGGGGTGTGGAATTGGCACATGCATACGCCGAGGACAACACAAGGACCGGCTCTAAAATGGATTCCTTAGGGGCAATCACCGATATTCATATATTTTTACAAGTCATATAAACTAAGCAGGTTATTAGCATAAACTAAGGAACCCAAGATTTTTTGAGGGCGTTCTTAGTTTCTGGGGATGACATAATCATTTACTGTCAGTTTACAAAAACCACCACGATCCACCCCCGTATAGATCCTGCTGCGATAACACAGGAGGTACATGGGTGGATATATACTGGGGTGTATCGGGGTGGTTTTTGTAAACCCTCGTCTAACATTTTAAACGACATTGATTCCGATGTTGTAAAAGGTCCCAAATATATTTTTGTGGTCAACTTTTATTTAGGAGTTGAAGGGGTGATAGAGGGGGTATTTTTTCAAAAATCCCTATTGAAGTATGCAGATTTCCCGACAATTAACACAACTTAATTTACGTTATTGTTTCGCTGAAGAATAATTTTAATCATGTAACTACCCATACATCTCTTTAATACTGTACCTATCTCGGTTTTACATATTATATAACATATAATTAAAAATATAAGGATATATATGCCTTATCTATGCAACCCTTATCTGTTTGAATCAAAATATACGGACTGCGTACCTTGGTGCTAATAGATAATAAAATAGTGAGTGGGTGTAGTTATGATTAACGATAATCTTGTTGGATGGTGGCTTCTACGACGTAATGATGACCACGCCCACTTTCTCGAATGTGGGTGTGACCGTGGACCTTAACCACACCTACTCATTATTTGACTATCTCTTAACGTCAACGTAGTCTTATATTTATTACTTTTGTAGTGTTAATAAAAACACTAAATTGTTATGGTTGATGAACTGTTAAACCTATATCAAGAAATAAGAAGGAAGTTCAGAGATATTTCAAAGTTACAAACATCTACATATACAGAGTGGTGCAATGGACAGTTTCCGCCGGGATTATTTTGTACACCAGTGATTTATCACGGAAACACCAAACCAGGTCAATTTTGGTTGTTAGGACACATATTTGTTACAACTTAACTTTACTGCGCAAGGTCCATAAGCGCGATAATAACCCCTAAAAATATCTTAAATGGCAACACATTTTACACCGAATAGATCTCTAACATTTTTATCTGGTGTATACGCATGTTTATTAATTTTGGTCAATGTGTTACTTGTCAAGATTGGGGAAGCGACTGGAGCCGGTCCTGGACGTAACCAGCTGGGAAATCTAGTGGGAACAGTCAGAGCTGAGAAGTTTAGAGTTGAGAGATCTGATGGAACTATCAAACACATACGAGTGCATCTAATAACGGAGCATTTCGGATCTGTTAAGAACAGTTGCTCTACAAGGAATAGATATGTTACTGCTAGGGTAAAGCAAGGATTTTAAAAAGAAATTGTGTATGTATTTGTTAATATCCAGTTGCAGATTTATAGGTACTTACACACACAAAAAAAAGAAGAACTCTGTTTCATAACTAAAGCTGAATTGAAATGGATTTTCAATCAATGATCTCATTCAAGAACAAGAACTTATATTGAAGAATCGTATAAATAGTTTCTTATAAATTGTTACACATTTATGGAGTTTTTCGACAAAAAGTCGTTCTTCATAAAAAAATGTTGCTTGTCTTGAAACATCCAGAAAGTTTATTGTTTATTCAATTTAACATACCTTGTTCAAAAATAACAAAAATTAAATAATAATGGAAAATAAAGTACCTTAAATATTAGCGCTATGTAAAAAAGTTATTAAGAAAAATTGTTTGCAATTAAATTTAATATTCAAATATGAAAGCATGGCCTACAAATGCCTACAAATGCCTACAAATGCCTACTATTCAATATTAAGTATTTTGAAGGTTCCGCAATTTTTATCATTGTTATACGTTTGAAGTATTTTTGTTTAAAAAAAAATTATGTTTACTAAAGGCGCAGACATAATAAGAAATCATAAACCCCAAAAATATTATTTAAACATTTATTTTGAAGAAATTATGATTTCATAAACAAATTCAACAATTATTTTGAAAAAACAGCAAAATTATTATTCACGCACCATAACTATTCTACATGCAGGCCTCCAAGTTCAACACATTTCTTGATTTACTTGGGCCACTGCTTGAATGATCCGAGTCTTGAGTGAATCAATTAAAACAATATTGTGTTCTATCGGCTGTCTATAAACTATTTCCTTCAAAAATCCCCAAAGGAAAAAGTCAAGTGGCGACAAGTCAGGGAACCTTGATGGCCAACAAATAGGTCTATATCTTCCGATCCGCTTCTTTCCAAATTGTTTGTTAAGCCAACTGCGGACCTGAATTGTTGAATGGGCGGGGCATCCGTTCCTATTGAAAATACGCTTTTTTTCTATATTCTAAATTCTCTTCGTCTAATTCTGGCCAGAAAAATGTGTTTAGCATCTCCAAGTATGAATTTTGATTTAAATTTTCTTTAAAAAAATACACTTTTTTGAAAATACACAAACATTCACTCTTTTGAAATTTTGACTTCTAGAAGTAACTGAAAAATACGGATTTTCTTGTGCCTAAAAACTACAATTCTGCGACAATACCACACCATTGATAGAAAATGTGCTTTCATCGGAAAAAAGTATACTCTTGTGAAAATGCATATCTACAGTAAGCCTTGCTCCTATTTCTAAACAGAAATCCAATCGATGTGCATCATCACCAACTTCCAACGTGTGTATTATTTTCGGTTTGAAAGCTTTAAACTTATTTTCGGCCAAAATCCTCTGAATCTGCGTCTTGCTAATATCAATTTGTGCAGATCTCTTTCTTAGTGATAGTTTTGGATTTTCTTCGGCTGAATTTAAAACTAGAATTGTGACTGCATCATCGTCATCACGGACCTTTTTTGATTTTTTTCCGCATTTTACATCACCAGTTAAATTAAATTTTCGTACTAACTTTTTCAAACTTTGACGGCTAATTTCGACTTCTGGATATTTTTCATTTAAACAATTCAATTGCATGACGATAAGAAATATTACCGATACCATAACATGTATTAAGTTAAATTTTATGTTGTAAAGTAAGCATTATTTGGAATTAAAAATCAATAATCGAAATTTCAAGCGCTTTGTCAAACACAGTGGCAAACAATAACAATTGCCTTATTGATGGCTTACTGGAATTTCAAATATTCTAATTAGGGACTTTGAGATGAAATAGTGTAAAGACAACCTATTAACTACAGTGTTTATTGACTAAATGATTTGTTTTTTGATTTATTGAATGATTGAATTGACTAAATGTTTATGATTTCTTATTATGTCTGCGCCTTTAGTAATCATAATTTTTTTAAAAGGAAAATGGCTATTCTTGAAACATATAACAATGATAAAAATTGCGGAATCTCTTCAAGATACTTAATATTGACTAGTAGGCCATCTTTCATATTTGAGTATTAAATTTAATTGCGCACAATTTTTATTAAAAACTTTTTTACATAGCATTAATATTTAAGGTACTTTACTCTTCATTATTATTTAATTTTTGCTATTTTTGAACACCCGGTATGTTAAATTGAACAAACAACAAACTTTCTGGACGTTTCAAGACAAGCAAAACTTTTCATGAAGAATGACTTTTTGTCGAAAAATTAAATTGTTTGTCCATTTCACCTATAGGTAAGTCAATCCGGGGACACCCTGTATATTATGTATGTAATTTAAGATATGTAGTCTTATGGTAGGTGTCGATTTTAGTACCCCAGATTAAAAAAAAATCGGTGAATATTGGGCAATAAATAAATGTTTAAACATCTTTTTACTATTACTACCTCAAATCTCATGCACTTCGTCAATCAAAAAAAGACATATGGTATACGTAGTTCTATACTTCACTTTACATTTTCAAACAATCATGTTGTGCCACTAAATTATTTTCATTGAAATCATTCGTAGCGTTTACAAAGTGACGAAACCTTCACCTGAAAATAAACGCGCTTTAAACCTCAGCTGTTTTTCCCTCCACTCCCTCATACCGACTGACTTTTATGAGGTCTCCTGGCGTCGTGATCCCTTATTGTAACGCCCCTGAGGCACATGGAAAACGAGAACAAGGGAGCAAGCTTTATCGATCCCGCTTCTCTCCTGCCTTTCCTCCTGTGACGTCACTGCGTTTATATCCGAACAATGTTGCCAGATGGGAATTAAAAACTGACCTAATATTTAACTCTTACGCATGACGATGTTTTCACTTGATTCAAGTGGTTCGAGGGACTATGTTTTTCTGGTTGCCATGTAATTTAATTTTGTGACGCACACATACAGGGTGCTTCACGGTGAATGACGTATTAAACCCTTTGGAAGAACTGTCATGCGTTAAAAAAGAACAAAATTAGGTGCTTTTGTACAACTGTCATGTTAAGTCAATTATTAACTGCCAGTCACCTTCTATCGTTATCAATTTTCATTATTTTACAAGTAGTAGAATTTATACATGACTAGCGACCCGCCCCGGCTTCGCACGGAAATATAAAAAATGGTTATTGTGGGTTATCCCTAAGAGATAGGCATATACCATCGCGGACTTTTTTGTAGACCTTTTTAAGGTGTACAATACTGTAGTACATTATTTTGATCTATCTCGTAGGGTTCAGCCAGCGTTTGCAATGTAAGCGCAAAAAAATGTGTTTATTTACGACATTACATTAGAACCCTGTAAAATTATCAGTGTTTCTCTACTCTATTATGCATGTATTATACATATAAACCTTCCTCTTGAATCACTCTATCTATTAAAAAAAAACCGCATCAAAATCCGTTGCGTAGTTTTAAAGATCTAAGCATACATAGGTAGTAGATAGATAGATAGATAGATAGGGACAGACAGCGGGAAGCGACTTTGTTTTATACTATGTTATGATACTTGAAATAATTCCAACACGAAGAATACGTTTTCTAAAGGACACAATACATGTTTTATGCTCGAATAGTACTTCAGAAATGGACGAAAAGTAGAAGGCGAATGGATACCGGAATTTTCCAAAATAATATTTTTATTAAGAGAAAATTTAAAAACTACTTACATTTTATTTTTCTATTCAACCGAGACATATTTTTCCCACCGGCAACAGTCCGTCAGATCACAATTCCCAGTGATCCAGCAATTTCTTCAAGTGTAAGGCGACGGTCATCCTCTAAAAGCTCACGTACTGCACCATAATGTAAGTGCCGCTGAAAAACGTTTATGCCACTCATACACTTGCATTTTAGAAAGGGTTTCATCCCCGAATTGGGCCTGAAGACGCGTCAAGATTTCAGAAAGTCGCACACCTTCAATAATATGTTGCGCAACAGAAGAAGGAACTACATGCTCACTCATTGTTCTACGATCAACTGAATGCAAAAAAGAAGAGCTATCGCATATCAGGAGGTGTCTAGCTATCCAGATGGACAAATTCAACAAAAGCTTTAAATTGTCTCATAAATAAAATTGTAATGAAACCTTGCATATTTTCTCAACTTGCAAAAACATTAACAACGATTTTATAGTATTCGATTTTGAGTCAACAACATTGAGTTTGAAGGTCAACCAATATGCAGCAAATGCTAACTTACGTTTGTAAAATTGAGTTACGCGGTACGTTCTTATCATCGTGGCCATCTTTGACTTTGTTTTTTTTTTTGAATGCATCATATAAATAAACATGATTTGTTATTGTTTACAATTTGTTCCCAATGGATTTCAAAGAAGAGCGTTATAATTCGCCGGTTTTATGAATATGATTTAAAAATACCCAATCATACAAAATATTTTCGAGTATGTGTATTATGATTCTATAAAGTGCATATGCTTAATTTATGTGTTCATTTTATAGTTTCTTGAAGACGGGGTAGTACACACAAATATTTAAATTAGCCTACAAACCAAAACAACGCATACGTAAATATCTAAGTCTATATATTCTTAGGAAGCAGCTTTTATGTAGGCAATCAATTTACTAAACGCCGTCAAGGTTTTATTTTGCGTATTTTTAGAGCTGCAGGTTAAAGTATAATTAATTTTGTTTTTGTTTACGAGAACATACAGAGAGCAACACAAGACTGGAGTAAATCTGGACTCTGAAAATAATTTAGGGTAGGAAAAAATGTAGAACGTAGGTAGGAGACAACATCCTATTTGTAATGCGATGTATAAAGAGGTACATTAAGGTTTCTTCATTTAAGGTAGTATACGTACGTATTCTTAAATAAATAGCCAGCTAAGAAAACGGAAAAGAAGTATATGAGGTGTGGCTATTAAATAACCGAACTGCTGTCATAACACTTTTTGTTCGTTACCAATTACAGTAGCAACTTTTTCGTCTTCAATGTACTCCCCCTTGGCGATCTCTACACCGCTCCATACGACTTTTCCATTGTTAAAAGCAGTGCTGGAAGTCCGCTTCTGACAGCTGGTTCAGAAGCTCCGTTGCTTTTGCTTTAACTGCTTCCACACTTTCGAATCTCGTCCCCTTCAGCGCCGATTTGACCTTGGAAAATAAAAGAGTCACAGGGGGCAAGGTCGGGCGAGTATGGTGGATGTTCCAACACAGTAATGCCGTATTTTGCAAAAATCGCCTTCACAGACAAAGCAGAATAGTCCGGTGCATTGTCTTGGTGAATCTTCCATGATATCGTCTTCCACAAATCGGGTCTTCGTCTCTCACACGCTCAGGAAGGGCCGTCAGAACCTCGATGTAATAATGTTAATTGACTGTGTGACCCTCAGGAACACAGTGAACATAAACAATGACTCGAATGTCAAAAAAGACGATCATCATCGCATTGAATTTGGACTTATTCATTCTGGATTTTTTGCCTTGGCGAGTTCGGGCTCTTCCAATGCATGGATTGGCGCTTTGTTTTGGGGTCGTAAGTAAGAAACCACGATTCATCAGAAGTAATCACCGTGTCTAACAAGCCTGGATCAGTGTCAATGATATTTTAGAATGTCATCGCAAATGTTCAGTGTTGATCCTATTGCTCAGGAGTGAGGAGTTTTGGCACCATTTTTGAGCAAACTTTGCGCATATTGACCGATTTATGCAAAATCTGGCGAACACATTCTTTGTCGATCCCTGTTATTTCAGCAAGCCCTCGGATGATTAGACGACGATCTTCGCGGATTATCTTACCAATGTTTTCAATGTTTTCTTCCGTTTTTGACGTTGAGGCCGTCCGGAGCGCGGATCGTCTTCGCTCGTTTCACATCCCTCTTTACACCATTTAAACCATTCAAAAATTTGTGTGCGGGATAAACACTCATTCATTCCCGTACACTTCTTTTAACATTGTATAAGCTTCTGTAAAAGTGTTCCCCAGTTTAACAAGAAACTTGAGATTAACCCGTTGCTCCATCTGAACACTTAACATTTTTTTCGACGCGTCACTGGTGCGTAGACTAATTAAAACGACTGCTACAGTCAAACTGAGCGAGTCACTGACTTGTCCAGCGAACTCAGGGTGGGGAAAGTATCACCAGACACAGTTCCGTTCAAACATGTCGCGACACGCTCGCAGCGCGCTTGTAACAGCATCAGTTCTGTTATTTAATAGCCACACCTAATGACACATCTCACTCAACGGACGGGTCAGCGATAATGTAGTGGTACGATTCGCATTTATTGACGATATTGTACCCTCTTCATTTCAATAAGAACCAAGCCCCCGCACCATCGAAGCCAAAAACTGGAGTGGGAGTAGTTCGCTCTGACTAAGCTACAGCAACGTCTCCGTCTATCTCAAATAATGAACCTCTCTCTTCAAATTTGGAAAATAGAATCTAGTTCACATACGGTATACTTTTTCGAATATAAGTATTATTTATTTGTATTTCGATTACATTTTATAATGTTATAATTAATTTTTATGAACAATTAAAATGCTTATTGTTGCTTCACCGTGACAACGTCAAGTCTTTGCGTAATATTTTCCTGAAAAATTATGTTTGATGATGATGAATGCTTATCGATGGTATCCGGCAGCGAATTTAAAAGACATATTTGCAAAAATTACTGGTTGAATCATGCAAATGATTTTGAGAAAAACGCGTTTGAAGTTTTACTGGTAGAAGGAAAATTCTTGCTCACTTATAATTTTGGAGTGGGTACTGGAACCTTCGGCGTAGAAACAAAAAACTGGACGTTTTCCACGAAACACCGAACTACTACACTTTTCTCGACGCGCGTTTCGCCAACCAAGTTGGCATCTTCAGGAGAAGATTAAAACTAAAACTGAGAAGAAGAAAAGAAAAAAGAGAAAGATTAAAACTTAAACTAGTTTTAGTTTTAATCTTCTCCTGAAGATGCCAACTTGGTTGGCGAAACGCGCGTCGAAAAAAGTGTAGTAGTTCGGTGTATCGTGGAAAACGTCCAGTTTTTTTTCACTTATAATTTGACTGAATAATCTTTTCAATTACCATTCAAATACCATTCCAGCCATATGCATATGTTCCATAACTGAATGTATAGGCTGTTAGTAAAAAGAAGGTATATACCACTTTAAGTCCTAGGCTTTTTAAAATAATCTAGTGTCTCTTGGAACTCATACGATATGTCACTTATTTTTTTTTATCGAAAGCAGGGCCTACATTTTTTTTCTTCATGATCAACTATCACAAAGTAACGACTAACTCAATTAAATGTTTACCATTTTTTTATATTTATATTTAGCGAGTGTAAATTTTCGCAATGCTTCATTTATTGATTTCAGTTCACAATATTCAACGACAGAGAGGGGCTGAGGCTGGTGAAAAAAGATGAGCCCTGGTAAAAATTGTAGTCATTTACTAAAATATGTATATTTGTCCCGTCTAAAATCTGTGGGGCGTGTTTTCTCTCACTTTTTCGTAAAATTTTTAAATAAGCTCACAAGATTATGATTCGCTAGTTTTATACTTTAGTGTACATTAAAAAAGTTTTATATAGGATAAATATTAAAATTTAGATGTTACGTCGCAATGCCAGATGAATTTTCATTTGCGAATATTATAATATTTGGCTTGAAAATTATGATATAGGGATAATATAAGAAAATTCACACTCAAAGTTATATCGAAGGGCTGATAGAAATGTCTGGGGACAGGTACCGTGAACGTGTGGCATAATTTAATATCTAGTCTAACAACGTGATTAATTTACTTTTTCTTTGGAACTTGGGGGTAGGATATCTATTAAACTTTCAAAATTACGATCTTATAATTTATCGCAGGTACTTCGCGTCTAGGGAGCTCTAACAATAACTTCTAAGGGCGATATTCCAATAATATAAAAAATTGGTTCGAATATCACGGATGTTGGATATAATAAAAGTATTGATTTTGATGTGGACTCACTAACATTTACCTACTCGTAATAACTTTCAATTTAAAAATTGTACCAACAAGAAATTACTATTATAAAATTACCTATACTTTGTACAAAATAAAAACCTATGCACGTTACCGATGACGCTAGTAAACGTGTACAGTGATACCATCACTTAATTATATTGAAATAAAAAGTACCGGGTGTTTCACTACAAATGGACCCCCCTCCTAACTTTTTTATTTTGATTTATACAAAAAAAATGTTGAATACAGAAGTTGTAGGGCACATAGAAAAGCGTTATAAATAAAAATGTATTTTTTTCTTAAGGAACACCCTGTATATTATATCACTAAATAATTGGCCCCATCTCCATGATTACGAATATACATAGTTTATTGTACCTATTTTAAAAATCTAAGCAAAAAAATGTAACCCTTTAACGCACAAGAATATGAAAAATAACTAGATATTGTAAAATTCGAAGGGTGATTTTCTCGTTTTTTACCAGTTGCGGGATCATTGACGCAAAAAGAAGAATTTTGAAAAATTATTAGTACTTTGGGGTTTTTTGGGGTCGCTGATCATGACCCTGATGTCAGAATGTCAAAATTCAAGATGGCGGATCCAATATGGCCACCATCCCGAATCAAATTTCAAATTTTTCGATTATTTTGCCTCAAACTTTGTAAACTTGGGGTGTTCGGGGTCGCTAATCACGATCCCGAATTTTAAAATTTCGGGATTTCGAAATTTGCTTCAAAATGGTCGATATGTCATATCTACCATCCTGAATTTTGAAATTCTGACATCGGGATCGTGATCCCGAAAACCCCTAGTTTACAAAGTTTGAGGCAAAATAATCGAAAAATTTGAAATTTGATTTGGGATGGTGGCCATATTGGATCCGCCATCTTGAATTTTGAAATTATGACATCAAGACCGTGATCAGCGACCCCAAAAACCCCAAGAGTACTAATAATTTTTCAAAATTCTTCTTTTGAAAAATGATCCCGCAACTGGTAAAAAAACGAGAAATATCACCTTTTGAATTTTACCATATCTAGTTATTTTAACCTCAAAAAATGAGAAAATTAAATTTTTCTCATTGCGTTTCCTTCAAGTACACGTCTCGAGTGCACGTTTTTATTTGTTTTTGAGTAGTATAAAGGACGACAACATAGCTGAAATTGCGATTTAAAAAAAAAAAAATTTTGAAAAAAGACGTTTTTTAATAGATTTTGTTAAAAATTGAAGGTTACCAATTCAATCAATTTTTTTTGCAAATTAATATTCTGATTACGAACAATGCATGTGGTTTCTAAACTTATAATTCCTGCATGACTTTACTGAGTCACTGTATGAGATGTGGTTTAAACAACAAATATGTGTGTTCAAACTTCAAAATTTCTATCTCCATAGCAAATTATGAGTTGATTTTGTTATTAGCTGACGTAATATTTAAGCAACAATCTTGTATTATGGTAAACATACAAACAAAATTTGTCACAACTGCTAACTACCATCATTGTAGATCACTTTCCAAGACATTAGCAGAAATGATTTAATACGTTCTACGTAATCGTCATAAATCTCGTGGGATAGTTTGTGCGGCCTGGTGCGGGAAGTAATTCCCTAATTTTACATTAATCGATTCTCTGTCGAAGTAGCCAGCATGTAACAGAATGGGGCTTTGGGTGTACAGTGTCAAAAGGGACCGCTTTAATAATTCAATGACAGCATTAATCGAGGCAAGATGTGGGCCAAATTTTAATGATTATAATGTGGGACGGTGATTTATCATATAATACCTAGCCATTTTTGAGGTAGGTCAAATAAAGAAAGGTTAATAAACACAGGAGATTTTCAGTACACAACAGTTGGATTTTTTTTAACCACCTAGAAGAACCAGAACTAACTAGATTGTTGACACCATTTTTAGAATTTTATTTACAGCGGATTTTTGAAAAACAAAAACAGCAATTTCTAACTATTTCTGTACTGGTTATAATTTGAATAATTGTGATAGTATTGCAATAGATTTTTTATGTAGAATTCAGTGGCGTAATTGGTATTTTTGTTTTTGCTATGACTAATGGTTTTTAATACCTAGGTATTTTTGAGGCAGGTTAAATAAGGAAAGATTACTAAACAGGGTAATTAAAACTTGAATCTACAAATTGAATCTACAAATGTGTCACTGTGCGTACAACTCCAGCCAGCTATCTGCTAAATAAGACTCCTATAAAACTAATAAGGTTGTATAGTCAAATTCGCCTTTCCTCGAAGTTACGGTTATCTTTAGCTTATAACGGCTGTTATTACGTCATCAATCAGGATGAAACCTGCACATTGTGCAATTCTCTACAATTTGAGACACTAGAACATATTGTAATGAATTGCAGTCTCTACAGAGTTATTCGACCACCGGAACTTACCGGCTTACAGAACTTTGATCAATTTATACAAATGTTAGATGACCCGGACTACTTACGGGTATTTGTGTTAAACGAATGAATAGGAATTAGGCTATTATCACACTCATTTTTATTATTATTTAATGTATAACACAATTTTTTTTTTTAGTTTAGTTTTTTCTTTCTTTGTTTTAGTGCCACAGTTTTGTTTGTTTGTAATAACATAACCATCGTACCTTTTTAGTTTGTTTATTTATGGAACTCTTGCTGTTTGATTTTTATATCAATAGAAGCAATAAATAAATAAATAATACTAAACACGGTAATTAAAACAAGTTTTCCAGTACAGACACAACAGTGGGATTTTTTTATTTAACCACCTAAAAGGACCAGAACTAACAAGATTTTTGATACCATTTTTAGATTTTGAAATACAGTGAATTTTTGAAAAAAAAACAGCAATTTCTAACTATTTCTGTCTGTTCTATTTCTGGTGTGTACCGGTTACAATTTAAATAATTGTGATATTGTTACAATAGATTTTTTATGTAGAATTCAGTGGCGTACCTTCTCTCTTTTTACTGTGATTAATGGTTATTGAATTATGAAGCAAACTAAAATTTTATAAAATGGAGACCATCGTTAGTCATGACATGCTTGAAGACTTTGTATCTTCTATAATAACCGAGATACGTTTGAGAGAAAAACGTCAAAATTGTGACACACTGTACAAATTACATACATACATACATTACTCTATTTAATTATGTGACTATAATGATGAATATGTTTTTTTCAGCTTTTCCTCCACGTTGTGAATTATTTTTGACATTAGTCACCAGTTTCTTCCAATTTGTATCTACAGGGCTGGTTTTTTAAATTCCTCCACCTTTTTTAATTTGATGTTGCATCCCGGAGTGGATACTGGAACCTTCGGCGTACAAACAAAAAACTGGACGTTTTCCACGAAACATCGAATTGCTATAATTTTCTCGACGCGAGATTCGCCAATGAAGTTGGTATCTACAGGAGAGAATTAAAACTTAAAATACCAAAAATCAAAATCTTACGTTATTCCGTTATTGAGATAAACAATTTAAAATTTATTATTGGATCGCCTTGAATGTGCAAATAACTTTGCAGGGAGTTTTGTCTGATGTTAGTACCTTTTAAACAAAAAGTTAACTCGTCCGAAAATAGGTAGTTTTTTTTGTTAATTAATGTGTATAATACAATTGGTCTCATTATTTTCATTTCGAATTTTCTCTAAAAGTTTCTAATGCAAGATGATTTATTTATGTAAATTTTTATGTAATCATTTTAATCAATACTAAATTTACCAAAACCAACACCGAAAATAGAATATTGTCATTTAAAACAAAATGATGGTGACGTCACTTCTCGAAAAATTCACAAAGTCGCAGTCAAATTATGCATTTTTATAATTAAAATTTGACGGCGAATCTGTCTCGGTTTTTTTTCGAAATTTTTTTTCGTGTTTATTGAATTTGTTTACTACGAGGTGTGTAAATTAAGTAGTGAGACTGTTTTTTTTTTTAATTTATTTTATTCGAATAGAATTACAATTCAGTACTGTCTCCTTCAAAATAACTTCCTTGGGAAGCCACACAGCGCAGGAGACGGTTCTTCTATTCCTCATAACAGGGCTGGAACTCATATTACTGGAATAGCCCTCAGCTAGTCGGTTACAGTCGTTGAATGTTTTCTATGCTCCCAAAATGACGTCCCTTGAGGAGATTTTTCAATCTCGAGAAGAGAAAAAAGTCACAAGGACTCAAATCAGGCGAATAAGGAAGCTGAGGAGCCACAGGAATGTTTTTAATGGCTAAAAACTCGTTTACTGAAATGGCTGTATGACAAGGCGGATTGTCGTAATGCAACATCGAGTTGTTCTTGATGTTTAGTATAACATGCATGACCTTTTTTCGGAGCTTTTCAAGAACCTTTCTGTAAAAGTGTTAATTTACTGTTTGGCCTGGAGGCACAAACTCCAATTTGTGGACAATTCCCTGGCTATCGAAAAAGCAAATCAGCATGCATTTGATACTCCACTTGATCATTCTTGCTTTTTTTGGATCTTAGTGAGCTTGAAGTGTGCCATTCCATGCTTTGGAGCTTGGTTTCCGGATCGTACTCAAACACCCAAGTCTCATCGCCAGTAATGTCACGTTCCATAAAATGGGGATCATTTTCAATCGATTCCAAAAAGTCACCACTTTTTTCTCCTGATATCTTTTTTGTTCCTGCGAAAGGTTTTTTGGAACCATTTTTGCGCAGATTTTTCTCATCTCCAATTCTTTAGTCAAAATCTGATGAACAGTGATGTGTCAGCTTCAAGAACATCAGTTGAGCTTCAAGAACTGATGTTCTTGAAGCTGAAGGCCTTCCGCTTCGTGGTTCATCTTCAATCGACTCTCTTCCTTCTGAGAATGCCTTAAACCACCGAAAAACCTGGGCTCTTCAAAAAAACACTGTCTCTATAAGCGTGTTGAAGTTTTGCAAAAGTATCCGTTGTACTATGTCCAAGTCTGAAGCAAAACTTGATAGCACACCGTTGCTCAAAATTAATGTTAAATTCATTTTTAAAACGCACAAGAAAAAAACGGTTTACGGAAACAGTCACAAAGAACAAACAAATGAATCCAACAAGTTCAAACTTGTACTAAAGGTGCATTACATGTTAACCTGCCGCCGTGTTCCAAGTCCCGTCTCCGCAGTGGTGCTAGATCGGGCACTACGTTGTCAGTCTCATTACTTAATTTACACACCTCGTATTTTTGCCACTTTCTGTATAACGTCAAAATCCGGGTATGTGATTTCTAACGACTCACAATGGGGTATTCGACGAATTTGGGCGGCCAAAAATCGTTTGCATAGAATTCATAGTAGGTTGAAAACGTAGGTAGCACATCAAAATTGAATCATTAAGGAATTACGTACAACTCCTATTTTGCCGCCCTACCTGATAGTAAACCCTTACAGTCAGTTGCCACTTGATCATTGTCTTGAGTGCACACATTTGTGATTAACGTTCCCAGTGTAACTACATATTCAATAGTAAATAATTTTACTTTCAGCTGTGGTGGAAATACAGTGTTATGGATCTTAGTGAGGCAGGTAAGTGTATATACTTTTTAGATATTTTGTTTAGGATAATATCAGTTTTAACTGCTGTATAAATAATTTTCAAAAAATGATCTTTTTCCATCATTTTTTCGTTGCATGTTTCTACAATATGGTTTCAAAGTTGTACTTCCCGGCATTTCCCGGCAAATTTATTTTTTGTGGCAAAAAGCCTACACCTCGTAGATTCCATTTTTGTAAAAAAAATAGCCGCGGAATCGCGCAGTTCTACAAAATAATGGTATAGAAATATCATACATGCAAATCGCATTTATTTGCAACGTATTTTTCTTTTATTAATGTTTTATATTTATTTAATTTCAGGCCCATTCAGGTTAGAGTATGGACTCAGAGGGAGTTGTTTGATATTATGCAACAACAAGATTGCCCAAGAATTAATGAAAAGTTGAATTTTCTGGAAAATTTATTTCTTGACTACGATGACTATAATGAGGGAGGACAAAAAAAGAAATCAAACATACATTTTCACGGTTTGAAGAAGAAGATACATTTGTCCAGAAGAATGAGAAGTGGGTTGAAGGGACATTCGAGATTCCAAGTATAGTAAATCAACCCGAAAGACGCACAAAATTATTTAGTGAATTAAGTGAGAGATCTAAACGCAGAAAAACTGAAAGTAAGGAGCTCTACCGATGTGGAAATACTTACGCATGCTGTTCAACTTAAGTTAGAAACGTCTGGAAAGAGAGATGCTGCTCATGTGCTTAAGGAAATAACTACCTCACCAAAGCGAGCTACAAAATATAAAAGAGCTTTTGCTAAAGTACAGCAAAAGGAAATCGAAACAATTCAAATAGCACATGCCAAATCTATTTTACATGCCAGAATTCGCTTATTTGAAAGCCTGTTGCATGTTGCCTATAAATTACCAATAAAAAAGTGGAGACTGAACACGGAAGACGAAAATGCCATTGTCAACCAAAAGAAGGCGGAAATTCTTCAAAGTTTTAGGACATAATTAGGTTTAATTGTAGATGTCCCCAAGCCGGGATACGGTAATACGAATGATGGCAATACCAGTAGAATATTTTTTTATCGACCCCTCCTTGACAGCTGCAAAAACTGGCATTGATAAAAATTTAATATATCGTTTCAGTCATTCTTGAAACTATATCCAGTGAACATAAAATTAGAAAAGTTTTCAGAATTTACACAGAAAACTGCAGAACTTTATGTACAGCTGTATCCATGGTATTCAATGACACCAACTAGATATGCATAAAATTTTAGTTCATGGGCCCACTGTGGTAGAACACGCAATACTTCCCATAGGACAGTTGTCAGAAGAAACAGCTGAATCACGTAATAAACATTTTAGATTATTTCGCCCAAATTTAGCAAGATAGTTTCCAAGGGTTTCTTGCAATCGAGATATATTAAATAGATTGCCTTTAAGTTCTGGCCCGCTATTAACTGGAATGAGGCCAATACCGAGGAAAAAAACACAATTATTTCTAAAAGAAACCTTAGAAATGTTACTTCCTGAGGAACCCGGGGAAACACAAAACACAGAGGAATCTGATAATGAAGAAGTAAAAGCCGTTTCTGAGTTGTCGTCTAATGAAGAAAGCTCATGATTATGCTGATCTATCGATTTGTATATACTGTTTATTTAATGGGTGAATAAACCATTCCATTTAGTATAGTCCATTTCTTTATTTAAGGGCCAGTTCGACACGTTTCACCGATGCCGCCTTGCAAAAAAAAATGCGTTTTTATGACAGTCGGCGTTCATCACCACGTGGTAGAAATAGGGCAGCCCAGGAGCGTATTAGGAAAATTTGGAGGGCTGCTCACTAATACTAATTACAGTACCTGCTATATTTTATAGTAATGTATTTTATATGAGTATACATATATTTTTAAATTTAGCGTAAAAACTTTCCTCTACTTTAAGAATGTCTTAAAAACATCAAAGTAACTTATGAACGTACATACTTTTTAATATTCCTGTTCAGAATGTGAATGTTCCATCTGCCCCTATTATGTTCTATTTGCCCCTTTTCATACTTTTTTCGACGTACGGTATATTTACGATTAATAATTCTTTTTATTGTCGACCGAGAAACTTTCGTTAGTTCACAGACTCATTTAATAATGCCATATTTGCTCCCTTTTTCATCGCTAAGCTTTTGGTACATATGTATTTAAAATTATCTGTTGTGCTGCCGGGGGTAAATGTTGACGAATTACAGAATTCTTAGAACTACACTCCACATTATTTTCCCTATTGTTATCATAATCCTCAACAAATTAACACCGTGATCGTTTTCGTGCGCAATATCAATGTCTTTCTAGAATGGACGCCAAACATTTAGCTCGGGCGCCACATTCTCATTACAATTCACAAATGGTCACTACAGACTATTATTATTCATATGCTCAAAAGGACGACAAAAAAGGCATTTTCACTCACTTTACAAACTAAAGGTATTCGATAAATATTGGAACGACCAAATATAAAAGACCAGAGCTAAGCGCGTCCGTCTCTGTGTATTCTCTGTTGAACTTTAGTTTCCTGGCAGTCCACGTTGACCGGACGTAAGTACTGTGGTTCTCCATTCGCATTGGGCCATCTATGTCAACGCCCTAATTCTATTGGTAAGTATGACTTAAGCAGTGTCCCTTTAGGGCGAATCAGACTTACTTTGCCCGGGTGTGCCAGCACTCGTCTTTCTGTTGTTTTTATGGTCTAACCAATATTTTTTATTAATGCGGTATATTCAAAGGTGCCGAATTGGCTCTTAAATAAAGAAACGAACTATACGTGAATATTAAAAAAATCTAAATTTCTTAGTGTTCAAAAATGTCACTTAGCACTGTAAAGGCAATAAATCGATTAGTTAGGTTACTTACAGGGCCTCTAAGTACAAAAAAAATTTTGGCCGCCCAAATCGATCAAATACCCCACTGTGCGACGAGTACCAGGAACTTTAGTAAAAGTGGCATATTATCTGGATCATTCTCGCCGTCAAAAATAAGCCATTCACCGTACAGAACAGGATAACGATTTTTGAATCCGACAATATCGTTCACTTCAATGCGGCAACTACAATTAGGCGACTCGAACCCACTAAATCCACAGTACGGGACCTGCGAGCGTCACCGAAACTCCACTTTTATTTTACGGGCCCTGGCACTGACAGGAAATTGCGATTTGGGGGGGGGGCAGTAAACACCGATAAAGCTGCCGCCTTCGAATAGCGCCTGTTTATGTCTGGGATAAAACCGTAGACTGCGTTGGGTAAATCTAATTTTTAAAGTCGCATTTCGGTTCAGAAACGTGGCCGACGTAATCAAATATTTACTTGCTTTCTTTCGTTACCTCTCGGCTGGCGAAAATCGAAAGCGGTTTCAAGTTAAGTCTGATCACAATGCTCCATTATTGTCTGTTAACGATATGTTATTATTGGCAAAGTATGTAGTAGCATTCATCTAGACAATGTGTTATGCAGTGGCGGTGCGTGATCCTAAGATTGGGGGTGCACCATACATAAAAATAACGATAATCATAAGAATAATAAGAATATCCCTAATATGAGATAAATATTTATCTCATATTAAGGTTATTCTTATTAACTCTATTAATTTGAAAACTTACCTAATTTTCTTTGTAAATGAGCTCAATTCTGCGATTTTTACATTGTGCAAATTTTTCAATTACTTTGTTGTTAAAATTTTCGATATTTGTAATAAAGTCTTTTTCAATGGAGAGCATAGCCAAAGCGGACAGTCTTTCCTGGCACATGGTGTTGCGCAAAAATGTCTTTATTCGTTTTAAATAGAAATTTTCCACAAAAACGAATACAGTTAATAATAATGTTTAAAACATACCTGTTTTTTGAAACCGCTTCATTGTGTGCTGCCACTGCTCGTCGATGAGCAGAATCGAGCATTGTCGCAATATTTGCAGTGCCTAGCATGGCTAAATTCAAAACATTATTCATGTGTCCAGCAGAATTTGCATGTTTTTTTTTATTTTCTCGTTTATGTGATTTAAATCCGTTACTCCAGTTTTGGTCCAAGGTGTTTCTCCGCCAAACAAAACACTGCGTTCAATACATCGCATCCACTTAACCACAAATGTTTTTTAAATAAGTCATTATTAAATGTTCTTACAAATTGTTTACTTTTTCCTTTCACGGCTAATTTTAAATTAATTTGTGGAGTGGGCCTACCTAGAGTTTTAATTTGCACTTTTTCCTCCAAACTCAAGCTAGAGAATGGAGTTTTTAATAAGTTTTGAATATAATTCATTATTCCAAACTAGATTGTAACCGAGTTTATATTTATAAAACGTGAGCGATAAAACAGCAATCGCAATGTACGAAAACAATTCACAAACCAACCGATCGATAACTCTCGTGCGCTCTTAAACTCCGTACATCATATCTATAGGATTCGCCCACTACGCTTAATAATTGTGGAGGGGCAAGCAGTAACAATACGCGTTCGCTTTTTCGTATTGCACGGAAGCATGATCGTCGTGCCGCTTTTTCGTATTGCGCGTGTCGATTCCCACGCCGCGATCGGAAACCAGTGGCGTTGGAGATAGACCTAGCGTCTAGTGGATTTGTAACGCTGCGGCCAAATAATATTCAGATGGTATTAACGCTAGGGATGCGGCAAGACGATAAATTAAGAATGCATCCATTAATTACTAAATAAAATTATTAATGCTAAATTGTTGGTAGTGCGCGCACCAGCGCACCTTATAGCCCACCGCCACTGGTGTTAATTTATACAGTGGGGGCGTAAAGTCGCTCATAAATTCGATAAAAATTAAAATATATTTTTTTTTAGAAAAACGCTTAGACTCCTCAATTAAATTTTTCGTTTGTCGACGTTTTGACGTAATTCATTGTTTTTTTTATTGACAGCTGTCAAAGATGTGACGTCATCCATATTTTTTTAAATGACATATGGCTTGTGATACATCATTTGATGAAAGATCTCATTTCACGCAGTACGCTCCTAAATTTTGGCGCAATTCTATCGAGCCATTTTAACCCTTAATTACTAACCATCCGTCTCTCAGACGGTATCATATATGTAGTTACCAAACTTATATTTTGATAAATGAGCATATTTAGTTGTCCTCACTTTATGTAATTTCAATCTATATACGTTAAAATACGCCTGCAAAAAATTCTGTGTTGTACTGACTGTTTTATATCGCGAATCAAAGTGAAATTAGATGAGAAAAGTGGAATTAGATGAGAGGAACAGCTTCTAAAATGGTATAAGAAAGAAGATAATGACTGTAGTGACATTGATAAAGGACTATGATAGCGTATGTACTTTTTTGGGTCTTGGAGAACTTGAAGTGTGTCAGTCCATGATTTGGCGCTTGGTTTCCGGGTCGTACTCAAACACTCAAGTCTCATCACCAGTAATGACACGTTCCATAAAATGGGGATCATTTTCAATCGATTCCAAAAAGTCAAAACACATTTCTCTCCTGATGTCCTTTTGTTCTCGCGAAAGGTTTTTTGGAACCATTTTTGCGCAGATTTTTCTCATCCCCAATTCGTTAGTCAACATCTAATGAACAGTGGTTTGATTCAAATTTAACTCTTTCCCGATCATTCTTGTCGTCAACCGACGATCTGAACGCACAAGATCCCGTATTCTATTGACATTTTCATCGGTTCTTGAAGATGAAGTCCTTCCGTTGAGTGGTTCATCTTCAATCAACTCTTCCTTCTGAGAATGCCTTAAACCACATCGAAAAACCTAGGCTGTTGAAGAAACACTATCTCCATAGGCGTTTTGAAGTTTTGCAAAAGTATCTCATTACTTAATTTACACACCTCGTTTATTTGATGTCTATATCTATATTTATGTTTATAAAACTAGGAACAAAAATAATTTTCAAAAATAGATTTTTTTCCACATTGTTATATGAAATATAAGGCTACATTTTATTTTCAGAAAAGCTAAATTTTGAAAATATCTAGCTGTTTTTTACCATCCATTCCCTTTACAGGTTACAAACTAAATATTTTTTATATAATTTACTCCCATAGTACATGCCAAAAATTTGGAAATAAAAAAATACTCCTAGATTGTTCTTCAGATTAGCTTCCAAATTGTTTTATTGATTAAAATGCAGGTGTTTGCAGTATTCTATGTTATTAAGACAAAAATATGATTCAAGAACTAAACTAAAATGCAAAGAAATATAAAAAACGCCTAGTCATGTTTAAAAAAAAAGAAAAACATATAAAAATTGGAATTTTTGCTCTGTATGCCATTTTCCTATGTTTTAAAAAACAATTGTATTTTACTGTGATCGAAAATTTCAAATGAAAACGTATGATCTATTTTTCTTAATAGTTGTATCTTACGAGATTCGTACGAGGTTGTACCTCATTTGTAATTTTTTTATCATTATTATTTTATTGTACTATCATAAATGATTTCATATTTTGCGGAATTGCCAATTTTATAGAAGAGGATAAAAGATAGAATATGTTTGATTCTTACATACATATATCAATGGCGAAGACAATTTTGAAAAAAAAAATATACTAAAATTCCCTTAAGGTACAGATATTTTGGTGGACAGTGTATTATAAGTATTGTCATCCTAATTCTAAAGATTAATGTAATTATAAAAAATATTTTTACATTTTGAAAAACTATACTAATAAGTTGTATTAATCAATATTCTATCATACTAGCTAAAACTGATTAACTTCAACATGTAAATTTTTACGTTTCTAAACCGAAACAATTTTTGTTATACACTAATTCAAATAAAACACACGTCTATTAAAACCACACAACCGTCGGAAATATACATATCTACTTAATAACCCCTTATAGAATATTGATCAAACATTTTATACTTCTAACAGCAAAGTCTAATGCTTATTTAAAGAACACGTCATTGAACAGGATATTGCACGACTCTAGGTAACGTATTTAAATATGTAAGTACCGTATAGTTCATTCATTTGCCATTCTGGTACTTTGAATACAAGGTCTGGTACTTTGAATACTGGTTAAAATAATTAAACAAAACCACTTTCAAATTCATCCAGGCAATGATTTTTAAATCACGTTAATTTGAGATTAAAATCGCCAAGGCAATTGCCAAATAATTGCAGCTATACGCTGTAGCTGCAGCTGCAGCTATACAAAACCACTTTCAAATTCATCCAGGCAATGATTTTTAAATCACGTTAATTTGAGATTAAAATCGCCAAGGCAATTGCCAAATAATTGCAGCTATACTATATAATTCACTGCAGCTATACTATATAATAATTGTAGCTGCAGCTGCAGCTATACGAGGTAGCAGCTATACGAGCTAGCAATACTGCGGAGACGGGACTTGGAAGGGTTTTAGGTTAACATGTAATGCACCTACACTACAAGTTTGAACTTGTTAGAGTCATTTGTTTTCTGTGACTGTTTTCGTAAACCGGTTTTTTTCTAGTGCGTTTTAAAAATGAGTGACATTAATTTTGAGCAACGGTGTGCTATCAGGTTTTGCTTCAGACTTAGACACAGCGCAACAGATAATTTTGCAAAACTTGAACACGCCTACGGAGACAGTGTTTTTTCAAGAGCCCAGGTTTTTCGGTGGTCTAAGGCATTTTCAGAAGGAAGAGAGTCGATTGAAGATGAACCACGCAGTAGAAGGCCTTCAAGAACCGATGAAAATGTTGATAGAATAAGGGATCTTGTGCATTCAGATCGTCGGTTGACGATACGACGGGACAAACATCACACCAGTGTTCGTCATATTTTGACTAACGCATTGGGGATGAGAAAAATCTGCGCAAAAATGGTTCCAAAAAACCTTTCGCAGGAACACAAGAACATCAGGAGAGAAAGGTGTCTTGACTTTTTGAAATCGATTGAAAATGATCTCCATTTTATGGAACGTGTCATTACTGGTGATGAGACATGGGTGTTTGAGTACGACCCGGAAACCAAGCGCCAAGGAATGGAATGGCACACTTCAAGCTCTCCAAGACCCAAAAGAGCAAGAATGAGCAAGTCGAAGATCAAATGCATGCTAATTTGCTCATTTTTGATAACCAGGGAATTGTCCACAAAGAGTTTGTGCCTCCAAGCCAAACAGTACATCAACACTTTTACAGAAAGGTTCTTGAAAAACTTCGAAAAGGGGTCATGCGTGTGAGACCAGATATCAAGAATCTGGATGTTGCATCGCGACAATGCGCCTTGTCACACAGCCATTTCAGTAAACGAGTTTTTAGCCAGTAAAAACATTCCTGTGGTCCTCAACCTCCTTATTCGCCTGATTTGAGTCCCTGTGCCTTTTTTCTCTTCCCGAGATTGAAAAATCACCTCAAAGGACGTCATTTTGGGACCATAGAAAACATTCAAACGGCTGCAACCGACCAGCTGAAAGCTATTCCATTATATGAGTTCCAGCACTGCTATGAGGAATGGAAGACCCGTCTCCAATGCTGTGTGGCTTCCCAAGGAAGTTATTCTGAAGGAGACAATACTGAATTGTAATTCTAATCGAATAAAAGAAATTTTAAAAATCTGTCTACTTGCTTAATTTACATACCTCGTAATATGTAACTGAAGAAGAAATAAAACCAAAAATATGACTCTCCATAACATCATTTTATCATGGCCATAGTTAATTACTACTAAATCAAACAGTTCATTGTAAACTATCTATCTAACACGGATGTCATCAAATAGTACCTAATATCATACTATATGGACACAAGTGTAGAACACAACCACACAAATACAAACGCGAAATATCTTCGAAATATTCACAGAGCGTCTTTAGTCTGTGATGGAAAGAAAATAGGCATAAAAACAATATAATCGCATTACATCTATTTCACCAGTGTAAGTGATTTCAAACAATAGTAACAGCGACGACTGTAGCAATTCGCGAGTTCTCAATATTAGTTTGTAATCAAGTTCCTTCGCTGCTGACAATTAAACGAAATATGCAGATATCTACAATGTTTCGACTGTAACGATATCTAACTAAAATTCTATTTGAATAGTGACGGGGCAAGAGAGTGCGTCAAAATAATAAAACAGCTTCAACAAAGGAGTTGTATACCGCCTGTGTTACTTGTAATAAAACTGACATTAGACGGCATAACTTGATTATATGGCTGAACTTGATTTTACTCTGTTATTTAACGAAATTAAATCAACCATATATTATAGGTTTTAAAATTGGGCCTTTTTTCGACCGTTAGAGTTTCGACCCTTAAAAGACTGAATCTTAATAAAAAAATCCGCAATGCGATTTTTACAGAGGAGTTTTTATCCAGCTATTATGAGGAGAGGGCTTATTACCATCAGCGTAATTATTTCGGTTGAATATGAACATAAAAAGGTCTTACATTTTTTTTTAATAAATGATGTATCAAACGCGTCATTAATTTTAACCCGGATTTAGCCAGAGGCCATAAAAGAATATTTATGTTGTCACATAAAATATAATATGGGGCGACGTAAAGGGAGTGTTATATATAGCTAAATTAATACTGACAGTCGACCAAGAAAATAAATTATGTGCGTTGTATTAGATTTTACGTTTTTTTTTTGCCAAATTTTATATAATTTATATTTGCCCTTGACCACGAAACTACAAGGTCATTTCTAGGCCATTCCTGGCCATGTAGATTTTTTTTAGCGTGAACCAATATTTTCCATCCAGAAGAATGAATCTGAAACACGGTTGAACATATTGATAATGAAAACTGAAAGGCATAGGTATCTATCTCATTATTGCTGAAGTTTATTTATAGTTTCAAACCATTTTTTTGGTGGGGCTGTGTTATTTTATAGTTAACAATGAAACAAAGTAACATAAGTCATGTGCTATGTCCCCATCATCGTGGTCGTCTTTGACCTCGTTTCTGGATATATTTTTGGATAAACTGAATCGAAATCTCATCCACCTTAATAGGTTAAAATACCGCATCAACTCTATACCACAATTCTCTATTCACCATTATCTTACATTTTTATCCTTAAAATGCCTACGAAGTGGATTTATTTTACGTGTAATGGCCTTTCACACATTCTCTATTTTAAAAGTCCAACAGTAGTCAGCCTATGATCATTTTCCTATCCCATTTCCCTTAATAGCGGTGCTTCATTACTTTTATGTGCTGGTGAAACCATTTTAACATAATTCAGCCGATATGACTGCTAGTTGAACCATAATAAAAAATACAATCAACCGGTCTTATAGAGCTTAAGTCAGTAAGCTTAAGCTTACAACTAGTGTTGGGAATAATCGAATTATTTTCACTATCGAATTAGTAGTAATAATTCATATTTAAAAATCGAATTAATAATTCGAATTATTATTAGTAGAATTTAAATTATAGCGAGGGGCGATGGCTGCAGATAAAAAGAAAAAAGCCAAAAAAAAGGTCACTACAGCCAACGACAACCGCATTCCCCGAGTATTTCCATTTTTACTTGATCCTTTGGGGGGAGCCGATCGGCTGCAGATTAGACAAAAAAGCTTAAAAAAAAAGGTCACCAGAGGCAACGGCAACCGCATTCCCCCGAGTATTTCCATTTTTACTTGACCCTTTGGCTACACTCGACCTCCATCGTAAATATTCGATAGGTATAGGCGTATACCAGTTCAATAATTCGTAATTCCGTTTCCCGTCGGAGTACTACTACTAAATAATAAATACTACTAATTTTTATCTCGATATATCGAATTAGATAATCGAATTAGTTAGTTTTAATTAACTATCGAATTATTTAATTCGAATTTTCGCAACACTACTTACAACTTCAAGATAGGATATCTTATTAATTGTCGTCTATATGGAATGAACCCAAAGAGTTTAAATTTATTGCAGCCCAACGGGACTCAGTGAAAAAACGACTTACAAATTGTGATACATGTACTGACAAAAATTCGATATCACTAAAGAACATATTGCCTGCAGTAGCCTGTTTCTTACGGATTTCAATCATACATCAAAATTCATTGGTCAGCTAGAAAGACGATATTGGAACGACTTAAGGTCTTTTTGAGGTTAGAAATGGACAGTGATCTGATGGCTTTAATGAATTAAGGATTTGGCCTAGCTACCCCAAAAAAAATGGAGATATAGAAGAGGGTTCATTTCTCAATTTGAAAAGGACTGATTTAGTAGCGTTTAGATATTTTTTGAGACTAAGGATGAATAGTCGAACTAATAAAATTCAAGGGACAACAAATTCTTATTCTATAATTCTTCTAATTATAGAGTCGATAGAGATATAATTATAATTCTGGTTTGACGAAAATATACCGGATGTTTATGTAGACAAAGTACAATTAATAACTTCTGAATGGAAAGAGATATGCGTTTTAGGATTGCACTATTGTTTGAAATTTTTATAAGGAACCATTAAAAAAAACGTCATGAAATTTGGCCGAGCAAAAAAAGTATGTATATTCGTAATCTTAAGTTTATAACCTTATTAATTGTCAAGGCTACCACGTGTGATGAGTACTTTTACCGGACACATAAAAAACGGAAATAAAAGAAAAATATCAAAAATAAGCTACATCTTCAAAAAAGTATTAAAGAAAATGACGACCGCCCAAATGTATAATCAATAACGTCCATGCAGTATCCAAAGTGTTTCATCAACTTCTTCAATTTTATTGACAATGCTTTGCTGAAGGTCAATGGGAGTTCCAAAAATTGATTTTTTTAGATAACGACAAAGAAAAATATCACGGGCGGTCAAATTACAAGATCTAGAAGGGAATATCTAGGAGCGTGTTCAAACAAATTATACGATCTTAGAAAAATTCGCCTATATAACTAATCGTTTCTCTAGTAGTATGCGCACGAACTCCGTCTTATCGAATATAACCTTCTTGCAATTCGTCGTCATGCAACATTTGTACAAACGGTGATTTCTAAACGGTACCTC
This sequence comes from Aromia moschata, assembly GCA_029963805.1. Lineage (NCBI taxonomy): Eukaryota > Metazoa > Arthropoda > Insecta > Coleoptera > Cerambycidae > Aromia > Aromia moschata. The sequence goes on from JAPWTK010000563.1 coordinate 202,968, forward strand.
TGCATTCAGTGTTCCGTTAAAAGCAATAGGTCCAACAATCCTCGTTCTCATATTCTCAGAGTTAACATAGCCGGAAAGATGGAACCATGCCTCATCAGTAAAAAAACTTTATCGAAGACAACATCGTTATTGTTAAAATGGTTAAAAGATCATTAGCAAACCTGTAGTCTTAAAGGTTCATTCATTATCAGGTACATTGATACACGAGGCGCATTGATACGCATTTAAAATTTCGCGGCAGAAGAAGTCCATTTGTTTCAACCTATTACCTCAAAGATGTCACTAGTGTGGGCTACTTGTCATAAAAATTTAGTAACGGAAAAACGAGTGAGAGTTACATGTGTTTAGTTTATTTTGGCACGAGAAAGTAATTTTTAATGCCTTTTTACATGTGTGTGTTTTTACCAACGTGGTAGCAATAGAGTGCTGCTTGTGTCACCATTCCTAAGCGTAAGTATTATTTAAACATTGTTTGCAACCAAGTGTATGCACTGTAAGGTTAAATATGTCACTAGTGATTATTTCTGTCAGAGTGCATTTGGGGTACATTGATACATATGTATGAGAGGTACATTGATGCAGTGTATCAATGTGCCTCTACAGTGTATCAATGTACCTCTGCAATTTACAAATGTACTATTTTATTCGTATAAACAAGATTCAGTAAGTTATACGAGGACATGTTACTTGTTTCAGGTTAATGAAAATGTTACGTACTTATCACAAAGAGCATTCATTGACGAAGGAGCTATAAAGACTGCAATAACCGATGTTATTAAAAATCACAAATCATGGTTTAAAACCCTCTACACTTCAATATAGAATCGAAAAGTATAGAAAAAATCATAAAAATGAGAATCCAGAGGTTTCAGATGAATCTGGACACGAAGAAGAAGCTGCGGGCGGAAACCAAATCAGAATATATAACTCTAAATATACAAGTTATGCAAACAACTAGACAGAGGCGAGAAAGTCTCTCCAGTATTTACACCACAGCACCAGAAAAAGCACGACTAGAGGACATCGCTAAGAAAAGAAATATGAAAAAAATTAAGCAAGTAACCAAGAAGGTGAAATTTAATATTAAAGAAACGGTCCGAAATGTTCCAAGTTCATCCGAAAGTGACAGTGATGTGGAAATGAGCTTATCTGATTCAATTAACGATGTCAGTGATGAAGAACTACCATTGTTGTGTGATGATGAATTAAATGTAAGCGATTTTGTTGTCAAATTTTTAACAAGGAAAACAGCCGTACACTTTGTTGGACAAATTGTCACGATTTATAATGACCATGAAATAGAGGTCAGAGAATTTTTTACAGAAAAGAAAAACTTTTGTTTTTCCTAACGTTCAGGACATCAGTTTAGTGCTTCGAGGAGATGTCGTATTCAAACTGCCCAAATACATTGCTGCTGGTGGTACACTTCGCCAAAATAGATCTTTTTATTTTCCAACAGTTCCTAATCTTATAATTCAGTAAATATTGTACTACAATATTACTTTTTTCTCTAGTGTATTGTATGTGTATCAATGTTCCCCAGCACTATATCAATTTACCCCACCAGAGAGGTAGTTTGATGCAAATGTAGACATTAAAAAAAGTTGCAAAAACTCCAAACTTGTTTTTATTTTTCCTTTAAATAGAGTATCATATGAAAGGCAAATACATAGCCTGTAAGCCTAAAATAAGAAGATGGCGACAAGTATTTTGTCTTGGACAAAATCATAATCACGACAAAAATTGTAGCATTGTGCCTCCCTCTCCCCTACAGACGATATGGATGGGGCTCCGAATCATTTTTCAAAACTCGTTGACACGTCATATAGGACAGATTCGCTCAGATGGCTAATTTATATTCTTGGATTGTCCGTTATCTTGTTTCTTCTGTCCTTACTCCGGGTCTGCCACTTCCTTGTTTCATATTAACGCTTCCAGTTTGCTGGTACAAATTTAGGAAACGGTTTACTGACCGACTAAAACTGTCGAAATGAATCACCGCGCCTGGAAAAAACTTCCTTGAAGTCCTCATCGATTATATCCCGGTTTCATTGATTCTACTGCCATTTCTAAAAGAAATTTCAAGTGAAACACGCCTCTGTTCTTCATTAAATGGTATATTTAATGTAATGGCTATTAATTAATAGCCTTTACATGAGAATTGCATACGCTATTTTTTTACGACCATTTATTAATAAACAACACACTTAAACAATTTTATTTACTTAAACAAAAATCGAACATATTAACATAATATTAAAGGAACCGATAATCTGGTGCTTCGTCTATAAAAGTTCTGATTTCTTCTGGAGAACACGTTTTGGATTTCTTTCCTATATACCCTTCCGATTTACGCTTTAAAAAAGTATGTAACTTCTTATATTTAGATATGTCAATGCTATGTTTAATGTTTAATAACGTTTTTATAATAGAATAATGTGTCCATAATGTTGGTGATTTAATTTTTTCAGCAAGTTCTTGAAAATAACTAATTAAAACATTCTCTGAAAATGAGTAACATTATTTGTGTTTATCCAGTCCATAAACTGTCCATGTAATTTTTCAGGTTTTGTTTATTTCTCTGGTAATATATTCTCGATTGCATTTGTTGCCTTTTCTCGAAAATCTGGAGGCGTGGAAGATAATTCTTCACTATCGCTTATGTTGTAATCGGACATGTTTTTTAATTTAAATACTTTAATTTAACCACTGTCAAAGTCAAATCACCAATTTTCGCATTTTCGCAAAAGGCTACTTGATTGAAAAAACATGGAATTTGATTGACTGTGAGAGCTGTATCATAATGAAAATTTGTTTTATAATGAACCTTATTATGAAACATGCAGAAGACATATAGGCTAGATAGTTTATTTTTTGAAAAGAGTCCTGAATAAGATTTCTCGTCGCGATAATTAGGTAAAAAATAGAATAAAATGATTGTGTATGTTTTGGATAAAATCGGTATGTAGGAACCTTAGTAAAAAATTGATAAAGTCCCGAAAACCGTTTTTTTTGCGGATTAAGGGACGAAAAATATTTTTTTTCGTAAAACAAAAAATAGCACGTTGTAGCGCTTGAAAAAAACGAAAAAAAAAATCAATTTTTGGTGATCAAAATAGGTTCATTTTTTCAAAAAAATAAAAACCGATGAAAAATGCCCATTTTTTTGAATTCGAATTACAAGGGTTCTAATGGTCGCAGAAACTTCTGCTTTTTTGTCGTATTGTAGCTTTTGGTGGTGCCTATTTGCAGTAAAAATTCCATGCAAAAATAATAAGACCTTTTTGCATAAATCTAAAAAAAACTAAAAAAAGGTCTTTTCGAAAAACGACTTGAACAAGCCGAAAAGTGGTCGTAGAGCATTTTTCCTGGGCTTAAATTACTCGTCATTAAATTCCCCACAAATTCATTGTCGTGATTGTGGGTGAGGTTCATTCCATCGGCTGAAAAACGCGTTTGAAAATCTTCCCCCACCACGCGTCCACTCGCTTACCCGAGCGCTCGAAGCAACGCGACGCTTGATTTTCAAACGCGTTTTCAGCCGATTGAAAGAACCTCTCCCACAAGTCACTATAATGCATTTGTAGGAAATTTAATGACGAGTAATTTAAGCCCAGGAAAAATACTCTACGACCACTTTTCGGCTTGTTCAAGCCGTTTTTAGAAACGACCTTTTTTTATTTTTATTTGATTTATGCAAAAAAGATATTATTATTTTTGCATGGAATTTTTACTGCAAATAGGCACCCACCAAAAGCTACAATACAACAAAAAGCAGAAGTTTCTGCGACCATTAGAACCCCTTGTAATTCGAATTCAAAAAAAGGGCATTTTTCATCGGTCTTTATTTTTTTGTGCAAAAACTTCTGAACCGATTTTGATCACCAAAAACTCATTTTTTTCGTTTTTTCAAGAGCTACAACGTGCTATTTTTTGTTTTTAAAAAAAATATTTTTTTCGTCCTTTAATCCGCAAAAAACGGTTTTCGGCGCTTTTATCGATTTTTTTACTAAGTTTCCTACATACCGATTTTATCCAAAACATACGCAATCCATTTCTACTAAAGTGCTGGCCACTCGAACTTACACATAGAGACTTTTAGGCAAAATTTAAAGTTCAATATTTTTAACAGGAATGCAAATTTTTGAACGCGGTTTGCAAATTTTAAGAGCTATTTTTTTTCGGATTAAGCTGCATGACGTATATTTATCGTAGGACCATAGGTTTATTATATACGGGGTGATCAATGAAGTCATGCAAAAAATCAAAAAGTTTGTATGAGTGAAATTTCCGCAAAAAATGTTTTTTGGTGGTTGCAATATGGTTCGTTACTAAGGTAACATCAATATCTCTAGACGTTTTTGTCAGTTTTTGGATTAAGGCCCTTAGGCTTTGTACACACTACTCAACATAAAATTTGGGTAGCAAAATTTTTAAAATGCTATAACTTGACATTGGATTGACGGTTCTTGATGATTTTTGCGGATTTGGGATCTTTATTTCACGTAGATTTTCTCTAGTCTAAGCATTTTATTTGGGGGTTGAAATTTACACATTATACCGGGTCGATAATAAACAAAAACGTAGCGACAAGAACACGTTTATTACATTATATTCTACAATATACAAGATTGGTTAACAACGGCCAAAAGTCAATTCTTAAAAAATTATAATTCTAAACCTAATTTTAAAGTTGCAATCCCTAAAAAAACACAGTGTACTGTAATAACAAAGATTAAGTATGTATGTATAGGGATACCTAGTGGTAATTGGTATTGGTAATTCTTAATAAATAAAAAAAAATAACCTGAAAAACATAAATTGTCTGTCCATTAATTTTTGTTTTCAACCCACTACGTCAAATATGTGAATTTTAGGAGTTTGCAATGAAATTGGGTTATTGTTGGCAACAGCGTGTTAAAAGGACGAGATCATTGAAAGCAACCGGCAAATATCAATGAAAAAATGTTAATTAATTAATGTTAATTAAATGTTAATTCCATAGCAACAAATTTGTTTTTCCAATGCCTACTTTGAAATTGACGCGTCGCATAGAAATTACACCCGATCATAATTATGGGAATGGGGAATTAAAAATGGGAATTTACAAAGAACTCTGTAAAACTGAATGATTCTTTGAGACAACAAACTGGGGTGTGAGTTTCGGACAGAACAGTGAGAAGAAAGTTAAATAAAAACAACTTGAGGTGAGAATTTATTATTACAAAAACTTAAATAATGCCAAACCTTTGAGCGCGTCGTACCCTACGTTTTTGTTTATTATCGACCCGGTATAATGTGTAAATTTCAACCCTCAAATAAAATGCTTAAACCAGAGAAAATCTACGTGAAATAAAGATTCCAAACCGTCAATCCAATGTCAAGTTATAGCATTTTAAAAATTTTGCTACCCAAATTTTATGTTGAGTAGTGTGTACAAAGCCTAAGGGCCTCAATCCAAAAACTGACAAAAACGTCTAGAGATATTGATGTTACCTTAGTAACGAACCATATTTCAACGACCAAAAAACATTTTTTGCGGAAATTTCACTCATACAAACTTTTTGATTTTTTTGCATGACTTCATTGATCACCCCGTATATAATAAACCTATGGGCCTACGATAAATATACGTCATGCAGCTTAATCCGAAAAAAACTGTTGAAAATATTAAACATTAAATTTTGCCTAAAAGTCTCTATGTGTAAGTTCGAGTGGCCAGCACTATATTTATTACTTAATTATCGCGCCGAGAAATCCTATTCAGGACTCTTTTTAAAAACTGCGCACTTTTCTGCTATATTGCCTAGTATAATTTGAAAATTATAAAATGGTCGTAGAAAAATATTTATTTTACAATTCTGGCAACAAAGTTCCGCTTGGAGCTTCTACATAACCATTGTTTCCATTTCTCCCGTTCATAGATAGATTTGATGACGTTTTTTTTCGAGTGTCTAATACTTTGTTTTACTTTTTTTAATTCAATTGCCCTAAATTTTGTAATTTCCTAGTACTTGCCTTAGATTTTGTGATGTCCTAAGTTTTCTGAGCTTCCTCAGGACTGTAAATCAAATGCGTTACCGAAATAATCTTAAGTCACTCCCGGGGCGCCGTGAAAACTAATAATAATGACCACCCCTTCCCCACATAGATCCTTGAAAGGACCTCTGGTGGTACTCTTGGGAGTAAAGCCGGACTCAGACGACTGGTGTACTTGACAAATACACCAATATTGATGTATTTGTCAAGTGAGCCTGCTAAGGCCAGTAACAAGTAAGGCCAGTATTCTCACGACGTGTGCAAATATTAGCCAACAAATTGGTACAATGTTGGTGGAGTGAATAGACGAGTGTTGACCATCATGGATAGCGGCCGTTCTGAAAATATAGTTGCTTGCGTGGCTTTTGTAGTTATGAGTAGGTGCTATTTAAAATTAAAAAAAAAACACTACTTTATAAGACACATTTGATTTTTTTTTTTAATTAATTTTTGATTACAAGCGATATAACGGAGAAATTTTAATACAGCCTCTTCCGTACGCTTATTGTTACAGACCGAATAGTAGCAAAGCAAGGTTGCACAAGTACACACAATTCGTGTGAGTGCTACCACAAGTATAGGCAAGTATGGACTCGTCAAGTGTTGGCCAATAATTGTAATGCCTTTGACTTGTGTCATTTTTACCGACAGACGATGGGAAACTAACCAGTACTCACCAGTGACCAATGATTGTACAATTTAACCACTCACACGACTTGGCGCCAATATCAAGTATGCGCCAATATCAAATATTGGCCAAGTACACCAGTCGTCTGAGTCCGGCTTAAGGGGGTATTCTAGTCAACAAATTTGAAAAAATCTAACATTTTTTTGTTTCATATTTCCAAGGTTTAGACATTCAAGAATATGCCCTTAAAAGGGTTTTTCAAAATTTCAATTATTTTATGAGTCACAAAACTGGCTGTAGCCAGTTTTGTGACGCGGCATCGGTTCCGGTCCGACCGGAACAAATGAACAATAGACGGTAGACGCTGCCCGAGTACTTACGAAACACGAAACGTATTTAGTAGAAATGTTTTCGTCTTAGTATTTATTTCAAATTAGTTTAGAGCCAGCCTTCAAGCAACGTAGACGTGCTAACTGAGTAAAATTTCCGGAAACTTGTCTCAAATCTTTAAACGCGTTTTTTCTCAAAACTACTTTTTTCGAGTTGGCGTGCACAATATCTCAAGTTCTAATGAACCGATTTATTTGAAATTTGGTGTGAATGTTCTTTATACATTCCTCTATCGCCTCAAGCACGCTCAGAGCAAAATTTTTAATTTTACTATTTTTAAAAAAAATCGGAATTGTTAAAAAAACATGCAAAACAATTTTTTTTTGAAACGGCCGCCATTTTATGACAAACATTTTTTTTGACTTTTCCAAGGTTCGGGCTATAGGGGCATCTATACTAATTAAGAATCCGTTCGGCTTTTTTGTTTCAGTTGACCAGAAGGGTTGAAATCATGCACGCCAGGACACCCTTTTTTTTTGGACCCCCCACTTTGCCAGCTCATAACTTTGTCAATTTTGAGTCTTTTTGTTTTCAGTTAATTTTTTATGTTATTTTAAAATATCAATAAACAAAATGATAAAAAAATGGATAGTAAAAATATTTTTTGTTTCGTTTGTACAGAGCTTCAAAAACCGCCCGAAATTCATGCCTCTAGACTAGAATACCCCCTTAAGCAGTGTCCCTTTAGGGCGAATTAGATTTACTTTGCCCGGGTGTGCCATCACTCTTCTTTCTGATGTTTTTATGGCCTAACCGATATTTTTTATCAACGCGGTATATTTAAACGTGCCGAATTGGCTCTTAAATAATGAAATGAACTATACATTATTAGCACACTAAATACCCATTTTCTGTGAACGTAGAGATCAGGTATCCATTCAGGTGAAACCAGACTCCATCCGAAAAAAAAAAAAGAATTTAGATCGCTCTTCCAAAAGTTCTTGGGGGAAGAATGATCTAATAACAGAAATACGTTAATACTTGTATAGAACTGACAGTTTATGCTTGTATAGAAAGCGTCCACAATAAGAAACAACGTGCCTTCAAATGTCCATAAACCATTTCGTTAAGGGGGGTATTCTACCCCCTTAATGATAGGATGCGTATTATCATCCTCATTATTAATTCGAAAGTACATCGGATCTAGTTTTCCACAGGATTGAAGTGCTTCGTTCTGAAAAGTTTCGGGTCGCCTGAGTCTGTTCGACCCAAGTGTTTATACGGCACGGCGAGTGCTCCTCATATACCATGTGCTCAATATGAACGTGGCCGACATTCCAAACGGGTGGCCTATAAATCCATTCAATAAGAGGATGCCCTCGACGCCACTTCCACGGCTTCTCAAACTTAACTGTGATCAGCGCGTTTCTGCCTCCTTGTTCTCTTTTTTCAATGGAACTCATAAGCTACAGCGGAATTTTTAGCGATCGCGACGAGCACACTTGGCGTTGTAAGTGGACGTGGATATACAGTGCGTCCCGTTTTATAGGTTAACACCTCTGGGAATGTGAGAAGAACTGGAATATCCACAAGCCAATTTAGGTTTTAATTATTACCCTAAAGGGTGATCATTTGAATCGTATCACTTTATTGATGTGACAAAAGCCTCGCCTACTACCCGAGTCAAGATAGTTCAAATTTTGGGTAAACCTAGACAAAAATAATATAAAGCTAATTTTTAGTACGGATCATAATTGAGGTCTAAATAGTAATATACAAAAAAGTCCTGGAGAATCCTCCTTCTGCAACCCCCTTTTTTTCGCCCCCCAACCCCCCCCTTTAATATTTTGGTGATTTTCTCGAAAACTATCCACTTTAAGGAAAAATTTCAAATGAGCATTTTTGAAGCTGACAAAATTTCCCTTCCAACGACGTATTGCGAGCCCATATAGTACCACGTGGTATACACCAGTGGCGTATCAAAAGAAAGCTGTTCCGAGATTAATTGAAATTTCTTGAAGGACACTATAATTGTGACAGTCACCAAAAATCTATTTAATCAATGACACAATTGTCAAATAATGAGTGGATAAAATTTCTTTTTTTTAACATACTTACTTTAAATTATTATTTTAAGTAAAACAATCATAAAAAAATCACTTAGTTTTGAAAAAATTATCTCGCCAACAACAAATAGTGTTAATTTTATCATCTTCCAGTCGACTTCTTACAGAGCTAGAAATGTAACCAGCGGCTAAGAAGGCACTTTCTGCTTCTAGTCGTACACTAGTCGGTTTTATTGTCAACAAATTCATGTTTCATGAATTTACCGGATCCGGTGAGCGGATCCGGCAAATTGATGCCGGATCCGATAGATGTCTTATGATGCCTGATCCGCCGGATTACCGAATCCGGTTTTCCGGATTGCAATCCCTAAGTATTAGGCATGTTTTTGTCAAAAAATAACATTACCAGGTTATTTAACACTCATCAAAATACCCATATACAAAATTTGATCTAATTTGGGTGCTAAACTTTGAAAAATCAGGTAATTAAAGAGACAAAGGCAGATCAAACTTTGTCGGGAAAATAAAAATAAATGTCTAAAGCAAAAGCACCTATCACAAACATCTAAAAACACTCTGGCGATGAAACTGCCAACTTCAGATGAAGCGAGAAAGATATCTTCGTTCTTTCTTACTCGTAGTTGAAGAATAGAATAATTTCAAGTTTAGACGAATTTAATTTAATACAGTGTGGGGTTATGAATTGATAGCCAGCCGTGAAAAAGGAAAGGAAGTATGACCTACAGATGTAATATCCATACCTGACCTATCTGACCTATCAGGCACCACTCAGCGGACGAGTCAGTGATTATGTGGTGGGGCTATTTGTATTTGGTAGCTAATAGTACCCTCCCAATTTCAATGAGAACCTAGCCCCCGTACCGGAGAAGTCAAGGATTGAAGTGGGGGCGACTGTGATTCGTGTAATGTCACAGTATCGTCTGCATCTGTCTTACTTAATGAACATTTATCTTCACATTTCGGGAACAAAATTAATTTCACACATGGAATGGTAATCATTTTATTCATTTTATATACACGCGTCTTGAGCGAAAAAAGGAACACACTTGGCTTGTTTTACGTCTACTAATAGCTGATCGCGACAAATGTTGACAGAAAAATTGAATTATTGTGTCATGGAAAAATTACAGAGAAGACATGCGCAATAAATTTCTGTGGATGACAGTGGACGACATAACAGATTTTTGCGGTAAAAAGGTCGTTAATGTGCTGATACGAATTTTAGGTGTTTCAGATATTTCGCCCCCGATATTGATAGGTAATAAACGAGTTCTGCAAAGAACGGCTAAAAGTATAGAAATAGTAGTAACACGTGCATTGTCCTATGTAGATGTAAAAAAAATAAGAATGTACTGATTACATGTACATTAATGTACTGATTACAACAAACAACTGTTAGTGATACAAACAAGTGTGCGAAATTCGGAAAAATAATGTGCGTGGTGTGTTGTTCTCTGTCAGTGTGAATTAATTTGAATGTGCACCTTTAACTTCAGTAGATGTGGAACGACCATTTTCCTTCTACAACCATATGTAAAGGCCAAATCGCTCACGTTTAACAAGAAGAAATCCAGAAAGACTACTGGTTGTGGCAACGTAGGCTCAAGCACTAAAGATAGTCGGTGTTACGACACAAGCGATAGGTAAGTATATTATTAATAGATTTTTACTTCTGTGTTTTTTTATCTCTCATATGTTCTTGCATATGTTGTAACACACTTTCCGGACCCTAATAATAATAAACAATAGGAAAAGATACATATATACTTCGAAGTACCATTTCTCAAAAAATATATCAATTTCACTGAAAAAGTATTTATAATTCACACAATCAGTTTGTTATGACTGTATTCTCTCTCTGGACAAAATTAATTGTGTTGTTGAAGTTTGGTTCGCAGTTCTTTTACGATCAAACAAAGTTATAAATTATTGTAAAATTAAAATCAATGACTTTTGTTTCCAAAACCAAAAATAAAATATGTATAAGTCAGTGGCGGCTCGTGGGTGTATTACATGGGTGGGCATAAGATGTGTCAGTAGGATTACTTATTAGCTACCAATGGCGCCGCAGGCGAAAATTTTTAAAATTTTCAAGGTCATGAGTTTTACTGACACTTCAGAATTTCAATGAAAAATTCTTTTATACAAAAATATAGACTTTCACAAGAATAATTTTTGGGATTTGGTAGCTTTTTTAAATAATTATTAGGCACGAATATTAGGGCTTAAATATATTAAAATAATGGGTGGCAACATGTGAAAAAAATTTGATATAGGTATCTTACCGTTATTTGTAGAGGAAAGCAGCTCGCCTATCCTTATTGTTCACAAAAATGTTAATCGCCTTTTCATTAAAGTCCCGGATTTGCTTCACAAATTTTAATACAATTAATTATTTGGTTTAAAATTTGTCTGTTTTTATCCACATTTTCATTGTGACGTCTTATATTTTCAAGATAAGCACTATCAAGCTGTTTCCTTATGTCTACCTTTCCCAACACACTAAAATCTAAAATGTTATGTAAATGTTTTTCATTGTAGCTAGCATGTTTCTTAGCTCGTTCATTTAAATGTTTTAAATCACACCCCTTCTTGAGTCCATGCACTTCGGTTGCCACCCATCACTAAACAAATAAAACAAAACAGTTTGTTTGTTTTAGGACACATAACCACTTAAATCTGTCGTAGACACTACTATTAAAATTTCGTGAATAATTTCGCGATTTTCCTACGTCTGTTTTGGAAATAATCAAATCGGGTATCGGCCTTCCTAACCGTTTAATTTCCGTTCGAATCTCGTATGTAATATCTTTATTAGTCAATAAAAAGTCCACCGAATTCATTTTGAAACGTTTCACAATCAAAAACAGTAAAAACACACTTCTCAGCAAAGAAAATAAACAATCACTAAAAAAGGTCACTCAACAAGTGTGACCCGTTCAGCTGATTATCGAACGATTTAACGACGTCTGTCTGCTGCCAATTGTCTCCAAACATACCAGTCACCGAAAAAGCCCGATTAAAAACGAGGGCTGGGATACTGTGTGCCCTCGGCACGCGCGCGAAATGCGACTACGGTGGCTCGATGCGAATTCAGACTACGGTGGCTCGGTGCTCGATCGATAGTCTGTCATATATATATGTGATAAAAATCATTATTTGTGGTATAAAAGGAATAATAATTAAAATATGAATATTTTGTCGTATACAATTAATCGATATTATTGTAACAGTAATTTATAGTAAATGAACACAAAAGAAATATTTTCTATTGACATTTGAGCTGGGCACGTGCTCCTGTACCCTTTATCACCAGCCGCCACTGGTATAAGTAGATACTACACTAGTATACACGAGTATTCCAATTTTCTAAGGGCTTATAATAAATATGATTGTATTATATAAAACACTGTTCTTTTGTTTCAATCGTTTCAAAGGTATTTTAAGATACTTATTAGTTAGATATTAGATTATTAGTTGTTTGTCATATAGTCTCACTATTGATCAACAAACTTAAAATTTAAACGTTTTTATTTTCATGAGGAAACTTTGTGGGAAAAAAATACTCTTTTACTGTTAGTTAGTCCTTTTGTTTCTGTCTGTTTTTAAGACATTAATTTTATTGCCTTCTCACACTGTACCTACAGGTTGAATGAACTGTTAATTAATTAATGGGGTATTGTAGTCTAAATATCTTCTCTGCTGTATAATTAATCAAGTTATTAATATCGGTTCGTATTTTAGAAGACTCAGGTGAGAGAAGAAGTGAATGACCTTTAATTAAAGCAGACTTTAACTTATGTTGACAATAGAATATTTTCTCTTGATGAAATGATATTGAAATCGAAGTCAATAAGTAATCAACAGCCATTTACATAGAGTCAACAACTAAAGTCATCAGTCATCATACACCTACATTTTGAAAGTTGTTTAAATTCTGATAATTTTTTGTATTTCAATATTTTTTCCTTCCGATGGGATTACAGCTTGTGAAATTATTCGTCAAATAAGCAATAATTGAATAAAATCTTGAATAACCTGAAAACGTTAAATCCTGTTCTTTTTTAAAGTTCTTTGACTCATAGTAAAAGGAAATCTTCAGAGTAATTATCTGACTAACTGAGCCATTCTAGAAAAAGTTTACCTAGACATGAAACAATTATTCTAAAATTGTACCAAAAATATCATAAATATTCAAAAAAGCCTTGTACGTCACATATAACTCTAAAAAAAATGATGTATTAATATTCCTCTAGAAACCTCTGTGTTTTATTAAAATTTCATTAATAATGATTTTTTTCGATTAAAATTTTTCTATATTTAGGATTTTTTCTTTCTAAAATTCCTCAGTTACTCAGAAAATACTCTGAAGATTTTTAATGTAAGTCCAAGAACTTCGAAAATTGTTTTATTATTTTTGAAGTTATTTTTTTTAAACATCGCATTTACTGTTTTAGCAATATCTTCACACAATCGACATATCGCCTTCAACCTGGGCTTGTTAGAGCAATAAATTACACATTTCACAACCTGTGATCCTATCAGAAGCAAAAAAATTAATATCGTCAAACTGTCAAAAAAGTGGGTGTATAATGAAATTACTTTCGTTGCTGACTGTACGTAAAACATGCACGATCATTACGTCATTACGTTTTAATCAATATACGAGGTGTGTAAATTAAGCAATGAGACTGGCAACGTAGCGCCCGATCTAGCAACACTGCGGAGACGGTAGGTAATGCATAAGGCGGTAGGTAATGCACCTACCTAACATGTAATGCACCTTCAGTACAAGTCTGAACTTGTTAGAGTCATTTGTTTGTTCTTTGTGACTGTTTTCGTAAACCATTTTTTTCTAGTGCGTTCTTGAAAAACTTCGAAAAAAAGTCATGGGTCTAAGACCAAACGTCAACAACAACTGGATGTTGCATCATGACAATGCACCTTGTCACACAGCCATTTCAGTAAACGAATTTTTAGCCAGTAAAAACAATCCTGTGGCTCCTCACCCTCCGTATGCACCTGACTTGAGACCTTATGACTTTTTTCTCTTCCCGAGATTGTAAAATCAGCACAAGGGAAGTCATTTTGTGACCATAGAAATCATTCAAACGGCTGTAACCGACCAGCTGAAGGCTACTTCAGATAGAGTATATGAGTTACAACACTGCTATGAAGAATGGAAGAACCGTTTCCAACGCTGTGTGGCTTCCCATGGAAGTTATTTTGAGGAAGACAATACTGAATTGTAATATATTCAAATAAAAAAAATTAAAAAACCAGTCTCATTACTTAATTTACACACCTCGTAGATAATTCACTAACGTACTTAACTTTAAAATGAAGTAATATATTCATGTTATGTGTAATTTTATGGGTTTTTGGGTTCAAGAAGTTCAGTTCAAACTTGTACTAATGTTTAGTAATGCTTTTTTAATTTGATCTAGAAATGTAGAACGGTGAACCAGATCACTTCATTTTTTCGATTTTACATTTTTCTGTTGTTAACTGAAGGCAAATATAAATAAACTTTAATATTTATGAAAAATAATTTTATTTCAATCACACATATTTTATCCAAGAATTTCTCTATTTGTTTGCCAACCAAACAAGTATATTTATGTTATTATTTATTAATAAATGTAAAAGGCACACAAGCTAATTTCACTGCTACATAATTTAATTTAGTATATCTAACGGAGAAAGTTACATAACGCCTCTATATTCTGGAAAGTATAGGATAACACACGGTAGCTCTTTGCTCCCTGTTTTCGTAACAGTATCTAGGTTGGCATTGTTTACTCTGTAACAATGATTTATTATATTAGGGTAGAATTTGAGGGTTTTTGAGAAGTTCGTGAAACTGTATTTACATAACAGGCGTGTAGTGTTTTTATAGAAATTAAGTATTATGGCAAAGTAAGTGAAGTAGGTAATCATTTTGTTATGAAGATGGTTGCCTAGTTCTTGTTGATATTTTGCCATGAATTGAAATGTAGGTAACACTAACTTCATACTACCTTTCGCGTGAGACACAACACATAACAATACTGATTTACGTGGGGGCGTCAAACGTGCGATTCATTGTTACATTAAGTATGAACCATTTCTCCTCAATGATTACGTATTAGCTATGATTTATGTGCTGTATGTATAAATTATTGTGCAACCATAATTAATGGGATCTTGAAATGTGTATTCTCTAACACGATTTGTTTCTAGCTTCATTCAGTATCTCGCTTTATGTCTGATGAGGGTCCTAACACTAGATTATCTTTATTTAGGTACCTTAGGAGTTTAGTTCACTTAGATAATATTCAAATGCTAATTGACTGAGGAGAATCGCTCTAAGTAAACAAAAGGAATAGTGAACAATACATGCGTAACAAAAACCTTTAAACTTATATAAATTATACACATCTAAATTTAAAAAAATATATTTTCAAGGTTTTGTACATGTAATTCTTTCATCTAGTGGGGATTTATTTAGACCAGTAGCGACAGTTTTGGCGATTAAGGCGATTAACATGATCGAAAAAAGTGAACTCAAGACAATATCTAATTGGAGAAGATTCGATACTTTACGCCATTTACTTTGTTCATAAAAATTCAAAACTATACCATCCTTGCTATAGTTTTCGTAAAAATCGCTGTTTATGAAATTTAAAAAAAACTGTGCCAGTTCTAGAGGGATATTAACCCCTTGACTGCCACGGCAATTTCTTGAAATGTACCTTAACTGCCGAACTTAGAATCTTCGACAACTTCAACTAGGCACATAATTTCCGAAGTGTTTTGACCAAAATGCCAATTTTGGGAGGAAATTGCCCCAAAATTGCTCAATTAATGACATTTTGCTACTTTTACCAGACATATCATTTCTAGCGTATTTTGACCCACTGATCATCATGGTGTTATCTGAATTTGTCTTACACATGCCAAATTACCATAAAGTCTAAAGTTTGTCGTTGAATCACCTCATAAATCTTCAATCTACAGTTTTCCAATACTTTATTCAGACATTATTTCCGACGTATTTGATCGCACTGAATCAGAAAGTGTTATCCAATTCTCCTGATTTGAATTTCTGAATAATATACAAACTTTGAGAGTCCGAACAGAAATCAAAATAGTTTTTTCCTAATGTCATAGATTGAGTTATTTCTGGGGCAATTTTCCCCCAATATTGGCCTTTAGGAGCACTTGATCCAAATTTTGCAGATCAAAATACCTCGGAAATGATACAGATAGTCAAAATAACACTGTTTAAATGCAGCACGGAACTTAAATTTTTTTAAAAACTGAAAAATTGGTCATTTCCTTAGGCTCTGTCTATTTTGGGTGCAAAATAGAAGGCAATAGACCCATCATCGATGTACAGCATCCCCAAAAATGTAGGGAAACACATGTTGATCATATTTTACGGATTATCAGGCGTTAGTAAAGCATTTACTTATAGAACAAAGATTTGGGATTTTCCAGCAGTTTAGGCGAAGTCGACAAAAAAAACAACATTGTTGTTCTCGGCAATCAAGGGGTTAATACGTTATTTTTTTAGATTTATGTGTGATGTAGAGATTTTTTAAATTATTGAGTTATTCAGCTATATACCCAAAAAATTTCCCTGTAATTTAATGTGAGTCCAAGAACTTAAACAAGGATTTAATATTTTTAAATTTATTCATGTTTTTTTTAACCTCGCAGTTTTACTTTTTTTAGTCATATATTTTCACACAATCGACATATTACCCTCAACTTGGGCTTATTAGATACAGAATTTCACAAGCTATTATCATATCAGAAGCAAAAAAAAGACACATTACTTTAGTTAAAAAATATCAGAATTTAAGCAACCTTCAAAAAGTTGTGGAATACTTTCTTTGCTTAGTGTACGAGGTGTGTAAATATGTAATCTAGCAACACTGCGACGGGACTTGGAAGGGCGGAGGATATAACATGTAATGTACCTTCAGTACAAGTTTGAACTTGTTAGACTCATTTGTTTGTTCTTTGTAATTGTTTTCGTAAATCCATTTTTTCTAGTATACTTTAAAAATGAGTGGTATTAAGTTTGAACAACGGTGTGCTATCAGGTTTTGCTTCAGTCTTGGACACTGCGCACTTGGACACTGATACTTTTGCAAAACTTCAATACGCCTACGGAGACAATGTTTAAAAAAAAACAGGTTTTTCGGTGGTTTAACGCATTCTCAGAAGGAAGAGAGTCGATTGAAGATGAACCACGCAGCGGAAGGCCTTCATCTTTACTAAAGAAAAAAACTAAAGAACAGCTTTAAGAACCGATGAAAATATCGATGGAATAAGGGATCTTGTGCGTTCAGATCGGCGGTTGACGACAAGAATGATCGGGGAAGAGTTAAATTTGAATCACGTCACTGTTCATCACATTTTGACTAACGAATTGGGGGTGAGAAAAATCTGCTCAAAAATTATTCCAAAAAACCTTTCGCAGGAACAAAAGGACATCAGGAGAGAAAGGTGTCTTGACTTTCTGGAATCGATTGAAAGTGATCCCCATTTTATGGATCCTGTCATTACTGGTGATGAGACTTGGGTGTTTGAGTACGACCCGGAAACCAAGCGCCAAAGCATGGAATGGCACACTTCAAGCAGTTCAAGACCCAAAAAAAAACAAGATTGAGCAAAACATTTTTTTGATAGCCAGGGAATTATCCACAAAAAGTTTGTGTCTCTAGGCCAAACAGTAAATCAATACTTTATAGAGAGCTTCTTAAAAAAGGGTGAAAACTACCCCCAATAATTTTGAAAATATTTGTATCGTATTCTACGCAAAAAAAAACACATCGAAAACCATTGCAACCTTCTTTTTTATTTTTTTTTTCATTTTTTTATTGAGAAAGATTGAAATTTTAGAGTCGAGACGAAAATTTGTATTTTCTCACCCTCACCATCCCTCTCCTTGTGGCTCAAAAAATCTAAAATTTTAGGGAAGTTAGTTTTTTAGCAAGTACTATCGATTGTGATATGTTGCAAACAGAATTTTTTTTTGAGTTCACTTAGTTGGCGTGAAATGTCCCATACGTACATACTTATTTCAACTCAAGACTGTTCAGTATACAATGGCTACAAGGCGAATAACACCAATCAGTGGAACGTCAATAAAACGTGCTTTGTAAATGTGTAAAACGACCATGTGATATATTCAACGCCAACAACTTTATGTTTACATTTTCCCTGAATGAAAATTATTTATTTTCAAACAGTGACTCAAGAGTATGACGTCACGATTTCCTCAAAAAATATAACGTCATGTCTTACATTTCAAAATAGACGCGAACTAATTCAAAACAGTATAATTACTGGCCTTTTTTGCAACGATTTTGGAAATTCGCCTAAATTTTTGAAAGCAGCTGTTGTTTATTTCATTGAATATAGATATGTGTAAGTTGTCTTGTGACTAAATAAATAATATTTGACGTATTGAACTGGTAGATTTATAAAATATTAAGTGAATAAGTTGAATAGTTGAATAAATTTGTTTCTCTCAAATTGTCTATACTTACATCATGTTTCTTAAGTAATCTGGAAAAGTAAAGGAAATACATCCTCAAGTGATTTCATGACAAAAAGGTCATATTTCTCCTCCTAAAAATGGCTTAGTTCTAGAGATACAGAGCGTTAAGTTTGTTACTTGTATTTTTTTAAAGGTTTTTTGAAAATCAGCGAAAACATGCCTTCTGTCACAATATGTAAGTGATAGCAATTTAAAAAGAAAATGTTGGTCTAATCTTAAAACAAAATCTGCACTTACCACGTAATTTCAACTATTTCTGTACAAGTCATGAAATGAAAATCTTTGAAGCTTTAGCAATTTACATAGTCTCAATGTGACTGCTAAATATGTAGAGGTTTTTCCTTTTAATATGGCACCCCTTGAGAAAGTTTATTTTTCTAGGTAGGGAAAAAAAGATGGATGTAAAAGTCGCAGTATTTTTACTGAAAATTCTTACTGTCAGCCAAAAAAAAAAACCAAAAGACTATCGCAAAACAAAAAAAAAATTAATTAACTCATGTTATTTTAAAATGAGCACTCTATATTTTTTCATTTTTTGAAATCAACTTAATTTCAACATTCCAAAAATATATAACATATCTTGTCCGATCCTACCGTTTTTTAGTTACTTCAGTTTAAATAATTCCATCTAGTTAGCCATGCCTAGTGATTCGAAATAACAATGTGGCATTTTATCGCACTGGCCATGGATCACTATGGAAAACAAAACAAATAAATTATAAAATGACGTATTATAAATAGATACAAAGTTACAGAAGGCTTACGGTTAATATATTAAATATAAGTTAACCATTTAAATTTTGCGATCGTCTTTTGTTTTTCTGATTATTAAAAGGTTTCAGTAAAAATCCTGCAAACTATCTAAAGAAATAAAAATGTTTTATGTGCAAACTAACGACTTAATTACAAGAGCCAACTTTATAATGACCCATAAAAGAATAGATTTACTAAGTTGGCACAGTTAAGCCGGATATTTACGGTTATTTATTATGGATATTTACCAACTATATATTTACGTACATCGCTATTAGCACTGACCTCTTTTATACTTACATAGGTTTAGCAATATTACAGTATATGCAGTTTCATCTTGTTGTATCTAAAAAGCATACTCTACTTTTTCCTACACTAGATAAAATGCTAAGTAAAGTTATGCTAAATAAAATTACAAGTACGATTTGGATACAGGCTGGACAAAGTTATACTACTGCACGATAATGCGCGTCCAAATATTGCAAAACAGACACACCTTGAACTCTTGCAGTTAGGTTTTGAAGTTCGGCCCCATCCACCGTATTGACCAAACCGTTTCCCCACTGACTATCATTTGTTCTGTGCCCTCAGCAAACATTTAATAAACAAATCATTTCCGACCGACCGTCACGATCTACAAATAGTCATACACAACTTTTTCACTTCACAGCCACGTGAATACAGACAATCTGAAACAATTTAATTTTGGTTAGTATGAGACGCCGCTGAGCCACCCATAATTTAACTCCAATTCATTAGCAAAAGTTCACTGACAAATTGAAGACAATCAGCCGGTCTCCTAGGTATTAACGACTTAATTGGAAAGTTGGGCAAACTGTAACTAATGTATATGCAAATGTGAGGCTCAAAACTTCATTTGGAGTCAACTATCTCTAAGAATACAACTCTGATAACTTAGACGGTTAAAAGTTCTCGTAAACTAAAGAAAATCTATAAAACAGCCACGTACTTGGATGTTCATAATTTGTAGGGTTGGCCGATTGTGCCGCAATCCAGCGGCGCGCGGTGGGCGGATCGTTGACTCAGTCGTTTCGCCCAACCGTCAGGCAGGTGTCATCGGCGTCAGTATTACATATTAATAATAAAATATCACACGTATAAACGCCTAAAAAAGGCGTCACATAAATAGTGTGAAACAAAAATTAAAAGAGGCTATGCCCTTGGGAACTCAGTTTATGCTCGACTTACTTTTAATGCTAAAAGCCTCTGATGTACGAGGTGTGGCTATTAAATAACCGAACTGATGCTGCTACCAGCGTGCTGCGAGCGCATCGCGACCAAAATGAACCGAAAATGAACCGAATGGCACCAAAAAATTCATAATAGTTGAACCTTACCCCTGTTTTTGGCCATTTAAATTGAAAAGAGCACGATTTTTCAGGTCAATTTTTTTTGTAACATGATTTTTGACTGGAATTTTTTTTCTTTCGACAGAAAACTACGTGAAAAGTGCATTCGAGAGTTGTACTGAAAAGTTATGTACTTAAAAAAAAATAATTTTAACATGGGGTGTCCAATATATCGGCCAAAAGGACACATTGTCAGGGGAAATTTTCATATTTTTTTACTCAAACCTGGAGAACTTTGGGGCAAAAGTTTAGAGAACAAAAAGTGTTCAGATTCATCCAAGGAACACGCCTGATTTTTTTCAGAATTTTTTGGTCACGTTTTGGTCATTTTCAATTTGGCCATTTTTTCGAAAATCCGAAAATGGTTCCAAAAATTCTGAAATAATGAATGTCTTGAATTATGTATACTTAACAAAGTATAATCATACCAAAAAGGACGATTTTGATTTTTTTTTCGAATACAAGCTCTAAGGCGACTAGTTCCGATTTGTTCTTTTTTTGGTCAAACTGTAAATAATTGTCAATTCGCCTTAGAGCTTGTATTCAGAAAAAAAAAATTCAAAATCGTCCTTTTTTTGGTACAATTATACTTTGTTAAGTATACATAATTCAAGACACTCATTATTTTAGAATTGTTGAAGACGTTTTGGCAATTTTACCGATTAGCCATTTTCTGAACTCCCCCAAACCAAAAAACGTCAACAGGTTCAAGAATTTTTTTGTGCAAAACCTCTTGGACATGATTTAAGGGAGACGTGTGAATTTTTCCATAATTTTCGGTCTTTCCTGCAATTTTGGGTTTCGGCCAATTTTTGGAACATTGAAATGAAAAAAATTGACAATTTGGGGACAGCCATTTTGGCGAAGACTCTATTGAGTATGAGCCAAGAATACGTGTATTTTTTCCCTGATGTCTGGAAATGATTGTAAAATTTTCAGTACAACTCTCGAATGCACTTTTCCCGTAGTTTTCTGTAGAAAAAAAAATTCCAGTCAAAAATCTTGACCTGAAAAATTGACCTGAAAAATCGTGCTCTTTTCAATTTAAATGGCCAAAAACAGGGGTAAGCTTCAACTATTATGAATTTTTTGGTGCCATTCGAAAGAGCACCCCCAAAAATAATCAGAAAGGCATTTCCAGATTTTTCCACCGTTTCTTGTACTTGGCACGTTGCTAAAGAGAGGATATACAAAAACTGTAGTTTTGACGTTAAAGGGTTAAAGAGGGACGCGGAACGACCGAAGACGATCCGCGCCTCGGACAGCCCTCAACGTCAAAAACGGACGAAAACAGAAAAAACCGGTAAATTAATCCTCAAAGATCGTTGTCTAAGCATACGAAGGCTTGCTGAAATAACGGGAATCGACAAAGAATGTGTGTTTGCCAGATTTTGCATGAATCATTCAACATACGCAAAGTTTGTGCAAAAATGGTGCCAAAACTCCTCACTCCCGAGCAAAAGGAATCAAGAGTGAACATTTGCGCTCACATTCTAAACAAATTGACACTGATCCAGCCTTCTTAGATATGGTGACACGGAAGCAGACAAGATTCGAAGGTGTGGAAGCGGTTAAAGCAAAAGCTACGAAGGTTCTGAACCAGCTGACAGAAGCGGACTTCCAGCACAGCTTTCAGCAATGGAAAAGTCGATGGAGCGGTGTAGAGATCGCCAAGGGAAGTACATTGAAGGCTAAAAAGTCGCTACTGTAATTGGTAACGAAAATAAAGTGTTATGACAGTAGTTCGGTTATTTAATAGCCACTCCTCGTACACCTGAATGTTCTCGATAAACAACCGTCTCGTTCAACCGTCGAGTTCTGGAACAAATATGTTCTAGAGATGACGTTACCAGGTCGCACAACGTTACGTAACTATCTATTAACTGTACGTAGTAACTTACTAAAGTGGATGAAGAATGCATTAAAAAATATACGACTGTGGTTACGTATTGGCGAGACATTTTCAGCAAATAAAAGCTGTTATTTTACGATTCAATCCTGCCGAAGCTTCAGCTATTAAGAGGAGCCAGACCAAATTTCAAGATGTGTTCGTTAAAACAGCTTTAAAAACTATTCGTAGTAACTATAAAGGTTTGTATGATGTCATACAACTACAGAACAATGCGTTGTCGTTACTGTAAATCGTACTTAAGTAAATTCGCAGCTACAAACTATAGGTGAGCCAATAAATGGGGCAGATAAAAGTAAGTTCGGAAGTTAAAGATGTAGCATTTACATATTACAGACACAAGTGGCATTTATTCTGGATGTCAGACCTGCACGGTTAACGGCTCATTCGTCCTGAGGTCGTTCCACTGATTCATAGATGGCGCCTCACGTTTTCATCAAAATTAATCTTCTACTTTATAAATAAAATCAAGATTTCTCCTTGTCTTTACAACAGTCCTTGCGGTATATTTCTACTTTCTATTAGGTTTCCTATGATTAAATGTAAATCATTTCTGAGTCGGTAATATCGATCCCGCGACTAACGTCAACGATCAGCCTTGCCTTTTTTCGAGAAAGCATGGCGGCGGACGGCAGGTCGTATTAGCGGGTCCGATCCGGCAATTAAGTTTGTAAGCCTCTACAACCCTTGTTAGGGATCATATTATGGAGAAAGAGAGCTTACACCCTGGGCGTTCTAACAGCACCGACCTCTCGTCTCTTCTCCCTCAGAGCACAACGTTCTAGAGGTGATTTTTTATCTTCTTTAACCGTCTCGTCTGTGACATGTTTCGGCATAGAGTATTCCTTTTCATGGCTCTTTTTAGAAGGAGCAAAACCCTCTAATTAGAGGTAAGTTTTTTTTTGGGGTTAAAATTAGCTTATTATGAAATTTTTTCTAGGGTTTTTCTGCGTAATTGCAAAAGCATAATCTTTGGTTTACAAAAGGTACCGTTCAAGTGATGATGGTTTTCCGCTTAATTGTAAAAGCATAATTTTTGGTTTACACATGGTACCGTCCGAGTGATGGAGTAGTTTCGTTTTTTTTTCTTTTGGTCTCAACCTAGGCATTTCAACCAGAGTGCTGGCTTGTGTCTCAGAAGTATGAAGTAGGGTCCGTACCTAGGACAGAATATACCTTTTAGTTGGAGTTTCATCGCTGTCCACAGCCTGGAAGCATCGTTCCCGTGGATAACAGATAAGCTATATTGCGCTTAAGCTTTAGTTTTTTTATACTTATTTTTTTTTGGTACATTTTTTAATTAATGTAAGGGGAACTTCTAGAACTTCCTTACTTAATTTATCCGGGTGCCGCTGCCTCACAGTCTCACACCGTTTTACTTACAGCGTATTTTATACCATTTTATTTTTCATCGTTTCACCTTCACAAGGTATATAAACCCCACAGTGGGCATTTACATTTTTATAAATCTTTATTTTGTGCACTTAACAGTACCAGATAAGTAAATTTTATTTTATAGTAGTCTGTCTTTTACTTGCCAGAAATACTACACGCACCCAGATTTATTGCCCATTGCTAGCCGATGTAATTAGGTAACCATCAACGAAGGAGGTTCTCGGCTACCTCTACCTATGAGTTTCATAACCGAGTGGCGCCCTATATAAAAAAAATTGCTGACTCTGCTCAACCCACGAATCCCGCTCTCACCAACCCTATGAGTTGCCGCAGGCTTGATAGTCCTTAGCAAAATAAGGCTACAAAAAAAGACACCGGTATTACTGAATTAAGGGGGATCTCTAGTGTAATACCCTGTTTTTCATACCTAAGTTTGTAAATTTATTTTTGAAAAACTATTGTGACATATTCTGCCAGCAAGGCCTCGGTGTATTGTATATCAAAATGTTTGGGGCCGGCAAGATGGAGTCCGAGAAAATGCTAGAATGGACGGGAACAATGTAGAGATTCTCGAAAGCAGCTAGAAGATTGTTCGAGAGGCTTCCAATGGTGTATATAGGCACGACAGCAAGCCCCCAAAGTCAGTTTTGAATTAGAACGTAGTCCAGTGAAGATCAAAGTGATATACCGGGTGATATTTAGACCGCGATATTTAGTAGCGATATTTAGAGTGTGATTTTGATAGTTGTTGTAATCAATGTATACACTATAATAGATAGCATTATACAACTTTTTGCGACTTTTTATTTAAAATTTTGAGGAATATAAAAAAAATATTTTGTGAAAAAAAACATATATGGAGGCGCTACAGGTCGTTGAAGTTGACGCCACCGAAAAAACGCAGCTGCATGGTGTGCAAGGTTTTTGCCGTACAAATGATCTGAAAACAAAAATCTTGTTAGATTCGTAAACTTGAAGATTGTAGTTGTCGTCCATACCAAAATAAAAAAAAATCAAAAACTCTAGAAAGGGGGTTCTTTAAGGGGCTGTAACTTTCCCCTTAATACCTCGAAAAATGTGATTGTGGTAGAGACGATAATCACATGTCTTTCGAACATTTTAAGCCCAGATTTGTTAAAATCGAAAAATTTTTACATACTAAAGTACTGCACACCACTTCGAAAAACATGGTTTTGACGATAACCAGTTTTGAGATCGATTTATAATTAATTACCAGTACTTACATTCAGTCTGCGATGCCTGGTCCAAACATCAAACCCTCCTCTTCCTCTTCAGTCACACTCAAAAAAAATTGACCGACAGCGAGTTCTGATTCGCGTCGAAACGCGTGGCGGCGAAGTAGTTCAATCAACGAGCGAAAGCCCCCATGTTAATTGGTCACTAATCGTTATCAGCAAACAAAAAATATCGTCGTATAGAGAAAAAAATTCTAAGAAAGTTAGCGTTTTTTGCTACTCGAGTTTTAATGGCGAACATAACCAAAAAAAAATCGCAAAAGTAAAAAAAAAACGATTTTTTGCAAATAAAAAAAAGTCCTACACAAAAAAGTTAAATTAGAAAGTTGTAGGTCTTAAAAATGCACGTCGAATGAAATTTGAACGAAAAAAATCGATTTTCGTATTTTTGCTGTATAAATTCCTATTTTGTTTGAACAGACTTCTTGTTAACTACAAATATAGCCCAAGAGAAGCGGAAAATGATACTTTTTTCAAAAATTTAAAAAAGGTTTATTTTTTCGAGTTATAACGATTAAAAAAAAGACGTTTTCAAAAATCAGCTTTTACAGAGGCAAAAATGATCGTACAGAAACGATCGTGGGCTCTTTTATTCGTGAAGACTTGTACTTTCCATGCTATTAAAAAACCAAATCGCTTTTATTTAATTTTTTGCATAAAAAAATGCGTTGTAAAATTGTATCAATTTTTCGAACCGGTTTTTTTTCGAATAACTTTTTTAATCTTGGTTTTACATTTTTGGCCGTTGCATATTTGAAAACTGGCATTCAAAACACGCATTAAAAAAAGAAGGTTCTACCTCAGAGAGCCGAGATACTTTTTTTTCAATTCCTAACAGCGCTGTATACGTCCGATTGACTTCATTTTTACACGAAATAGATGTCATAAACTTTTACTTAAGCTTCGCATAAATTAAGTTGCCACAATTGTGCGAAAGTACAGCGTTGGGTGCGGCACCCTAGCCAGGCGACGAGGAGGGACCCTGCTTAGGTGCATCGAAAACTAAACACGATTTCAAATCGATCGCGCTCGCGAAATTATCTTTTCCTCCGCTTAACCCTTTCAGGGGCAGTGGGACATATATGTCTATCCCACCTATTTTTTACTCGTTTTTTTTTTCATATTTCTGACACCTTTTGCCCTATCTATTGGTACAAAAGTATTTTTTAGACTCTTGGGTACCTAATTTTGACGTAAAATTGCAATAATTAATTTATTTAAATACTTGTTATGAACAATTAACATGAAAAAATGCTGTTTTTTCACTGAAAAATCAGTTTCTCGGTAACGCATATGGCTACAGCTCTGATTTTTTTACATATTCTCCATATATAGATTTATCATTTTTTTTTTCAAAATTTTTAGTTACTCAGTTTTTTCAAAAAAAAAATCTTAAAACTGCAAAAATCTCAAAATTTTCGGTTTTGTATTTTTTTTAAAATTTTGTATTATTTATTTATAATTATTATAAACCTTTAAAAAATTACTTTATAAACTTTCAAACATACTTTTTATTAAATACTTAATAAAAATGTAATATTAGCCTAAAACATGTGTATATTGAAACAACCATCAGCGGACGTAATCAGCGACCCCAAAAACCAATGTAAACCAAGTTTGGCCCTGATCCATTATTTTTTGAAAATTTTGTCCGCCATATTGGATCCGCCATTTTGAATTTTGGAAATCTGACTTCGGATTCGTAATCAGCGACCCCAAAAACCCTAGTAGTCATTCTTATTTTTATAATAAGTGTTAAGGAAAAATGTGCCCCTGAAAGGGTGAAAAAAAAATTATCTCGGCTCCCTGAGGTCGTAGGACCTTCATTTTTAAAAAATGCGTGTTTTGAATGCCAGTTTTCAAATATGCAACGGCCAAAAATGTAAAACCAAAATTAAAAAAGTTATGCGAAAAAAACCGGTTCGAAAAAATAATACAATTTTACAACGCATTTTTTTAAGTAAAAATTAAATAAAAGCGATTTGGTTTTTTAATAGCATGAAAGTACAAGTCTTCGCGAATAAAATGATGGTTTCTGTACGATCATTTTTGCCTCTGTAAAACCTGATTTTTGAAAACGTCTTTTTTTTAATCGTTATAACTCGAAAAAATAAAACTTTTCTAAATTTTTTAAAAAAGGATAATTTTCCGCTTGTCTTGGGCTATATTTGTAGTTAACAAGAAGTATGTTCAAACAAAATTGGAATTTATGCAGTAAATATACGAAAACGCGATTTTTTACGTTTTTTTTAAATTTTATCTCAAATGTTTATGAACCGATTTTTTTTCATTCAAATTTCATTCGACGCGCATTTTTAAGACCTACAACTTACTAATTAAACTTTCTTGTGTAGGACTTGAAGCTTTTTTTTTTATTTGCAAAAAAAACATTTTTTTGACTTTGGCGATTTTTTTTGTTATGTTCGCCATTAAAACTCGAGTAGCAAAAAAACGCTATCTTTCTTAGAATTTTTGTTCTCTATACGACCATAATTTTTGTTTGCTGATAACAAGTAGTGACCGTTTTTCTCCCCGTTGATTGAGCTAAAGTACAGTATAAAAATAAGAATTACTCGGGTTCTAAGGCAGTTACGATAAAACGGTTTTCACGAAGTTATTCTAGAGGGTTCGTAGTATTATAAAATGTAAAAAAAAATCGTTTTTTCTGAACGCATCACACTATAAATCCCCCTTAAGACGAATTTGTGATGATGCATCTATAATCTACAGATCCCCTCAAATGAGAGCAAAGAGTGTTTTAATTACTTTATTAATTAAATTACATCAGTAAATGTCGATGGTAAATGAGTAAGAGGAATAAACTATGTTAGTATTTTTTTAATTTAATGCGTTTCTTATAATATATGCGTCAGGGTGCTGTAGAATCTCTCGGGTGATGCAGACATTATAAACGTCGAAATCGACATTAACCAGTAACTAACACATAAACAACATTTATTGTACCATTTGCTCGATCATTTGAGTAATTAAAAAGTCGATGTACGCAACCGTACGACAATAAAATGGTAATGCAACAAAGATACATTTCCAATCACAATACAAGTTATACGCAGATCCCGAAAAATAGAATCAGTGGAAAACATTTTGAAGACCCGTGTTCGTCTATAACTTCAAGTTGTGTTACTAATTCAAGCAAAATACAAAGGAACAAAAATTATATGACTGATGAATAGGCATAAGAAAGTCTGCCATAACGCATGTTAAACTGTATTTAACTATCCAGCGCTCCCGCAAGAGAATAGGCGTACTACAGCGCATACACGAGTCCCGACACGTTGCCGGACACGATCAGTTAAAATGCGCTTAAAAAATACGATTTATACTTTAATTATCATTGAGTTTTGTAGCGCCGACCCTGCGTTATGGCACACATTTCCGGACCCTACTGATGAATCTGTTTAGAAGTGAATAAAAAAAGCAGTCTCACAAATACTAGAGAATGTGGCTAGAAGTTTGAAAAAACTGTTTGATCTTTGTGACTGTTTCCGTAAACCGGTTTTTTCTAGTGCGTTTTAAAAATGAGTGACATTAACCCTCACGGGGTACACTGGGTCTGACAGACCCGAGCGCAAAGTCATATAGGTGAATATCTCGAAAGAGGGAAGGGGAAGGGAATTCGTTATGGTGGGGAAAAATCCTTCTTAGTGTGCTGAATTGAGGGAGCGCTCGCGCCAGTCCAGTGCGGCATCAGCTACGGAGCAAGAAGCATAACAAAATTGGTTTCGGGTCTCCTGGACCCAGTGTACCCGGAGTGTGACAAAGTGAGTATTGTGAAATTATAATAATTATACCAAATGTTTATTTAAATCGTGTAATAATGTAAAAATTAGTGTGTAAATGTATAGGGCGTGTGAAAAAAGTGTGTTACTCTAATATTTTTTAATTTTTTATGCAGAAATGGAGACGCGGACACGATCCGTAGCAGAGCTGGCTACTTTGGAAGCCCGCAAAAACTTTGGAATAACTTAGTATGTAAATGCATGTATTACTTCATTGTATGTTTGATATATTTTGAATTTTTATACTTATTATAACAATAAATGATTTCACTTGGTATATTTGGGGTTTTTCATTTTCTACCGTTGATGCTACGCATATATATTTTATTTTGTAAAAATTAAATTTATTTACGTAATAGTAATTTATATCATCTTATTTTATAAAAGGTAAGCTAAAAAAATGTTTTGATTTTATTGTAAGTTTTCTGGCGACAATGGCCGTTTATATACGAAAAATACGTTTTTAAAATTACTAACATTCGAACGTCAAAAAAAATCACTTATTCTAATCCAATCGCAAAATGACCTTTACAGACTTAAAGTACAATCCTTAAGCTTTAAAAAAGACCACTTATAAAATTTCTTTATCTTCATTTTTCGTACCGTGACAGCAATTTGAAAAAAAAAACGATTTTTTCACAAGGTCTTCTTGTATTTCGTTAAATATTTTAAAAACCTTTAGATTTGAGATAAAATAGAGTATTCGTCTTTTTGAAATTGTGGCGATGAATTTAAAAAAAAAAACGTCCCTCTACGATCATTTGGCTCCAAGTTATAAGCGATTGAAAATCGCTCGGGTCTCCCAGACCCAGTGTACCTCCAACGGTACAAACCATATAGTGTACCCCGTGACTGTTAATTTTTGAACAATGGTGTGTCATCAGGTTTTGCTTTAGACCTGGACACAACGCAATGGATACTTTTGCAAAATTTCAATACATCTACAGAAACAGTATTTTTTCAAGAGCCCAGTTCGGTTGTTTAAGGCATTCTCAGAAGGAAGAGAGGAGTCGATTGAAGATGAACCACGCAGCGGAAAGCCTTCATCTTCAAGAACCGATGAAAATGTCGATAGAATACGGGATCTTGTGCGTTCAGATCGTCGGTTGACGACAAGAATGATCGAGGAAGAGAGTTAAATTTGAATCACACCGCTGTTCGTCTGATTTTGACTTACGAATTGATGACGAGAAAAACCTGCGCAAAAGTGGTTCCAAAAAAACCTTTCGCAGGAACAGAAGGACATCAGGAGAGAAATGTGTCTTGACTTTTTGGAATCAAGCCATTTTATGGAACGTGTCATTACTGGTGATGAGACTTGGGTGTCTGAGTACGACCCAAAAACCAAGCGCCAAAGCATGAAATGGCACACTTCAAGCTCTCCAAAACTCAAAAAAGCAAGAATGAGCCAGTCGAAGATCAAATGCATGCTGATGAGTTTGTGCCTTCAGGCCAAACAGTAAATCAATACTTTTACAGAGAAGTTCTTGAAAAGGGGTTATGCGCGTGAAACCCAACATCAACAACAGTCATTTCAGTAAACGAGTTTTTATCCAGTAAAACATTCCTGTGGCTCCTCAGCCTCCTCATTCGCCTGGCTTGAGTCCTTGTGACTTTTTTCTTTCCCCGAGATTGAAAAATCACCTCAAGGGACGTCATTTTGGGACCATAGAAAACATTCAAACGGCTGTAACCGACCACATGAAGGCTATTCCAGTATATGAATTCTGTGTATTGCTTCGGAAGGAAGTTATTTTGTAATTCTATTCGAATAAAAAAATTTAAAAAGTCATTCTCATTACTTAAATTACATACCTCGTATCACGCTCAACTTGGGCATATTAGACGGAGAATTTCAAAAGCTATAATCACATCAGAAGCAAATACTGTAGTACAAAGATTATCAGAATTTAAGCAACATTCAAAAAAGTGGGTGTATGTCTATCATTATCATTTATATACTGACTGTACATGAGCTATGACTACATGCTATTAGTGTAATTAAAAAAAATAAAACTCATGTTGTATTACGTGTAAATATGTTTCATCCGACACATTATTATTCAAGTTTGGCTTTCAAGCTGGCCGCAGAGACCTTTTTTGTATCTTCCTAGGGTAAAAGGATTTACATACTTTTTCCCCTACTCAACAAGTAAGAATTCATGCAATTTTAATTCGTTTAAACCCGTCCCTCTTAAATAAGCAAAATGCCGAGCCGAAATCTCGAGCCTGCCGTGAAACATGAAACAAAGGTGTTTTTTATTCGAATAAGTATATCAATAATTTAGTTTTTTTATATATTACATGCCTTCAAATCTTCCAGAGCTGTCTTATAACAAATATGACGACACAATCTAAATGTTAAGCTGCTACAGGTTTAAAAAAGAGGTGGGTGTAATACATTCTATTTTAAAATTAAAATACCGCTATTTTTATTATTATTCAGAATTTAAAATAAACAGTTCCAATAGTACATTCGTAAAGAAAACAGAGAAGTTCCGGCAAATGTCATGAGGATTTCGTCTACCATCGAATTTCAGCGTATCCTGTCCAGAATGACAGATATCTAACCAACAGTAATGTGGGATCATCATCATAAATTAAGGCAACCTAAACCTTCTCGTATCATGACTATAATGACTATAGTCAAATGGAGATACAATGCTAGTTAAAATTCCCTCCCCCACCTCGTATGTTTTGACCGTTTAGAGGTTAGCTTATAGGTTTAGGGTAGTTGAAGTAGATGGATTAAATAAATAAACACTAAAATTTCAGTTGTGCATTTAATTAATACAGTTTCAAAACGCCACCTCTGAACAATCATAAAAAAAGTTGACTATTTTTTAATTCTCCAACTTCGTTTACCTTGTTGCGTTTCTACAGGTGTTTATACGAGGTGTGTAAATTAAGTAATAAGACTGCTTTTTTTAATTTTTTTTATTCGAATAGAATTACAATTCAGTATTGTCTCCTTCAAAATAACTTCCTTGAGAAGCCACACAGCGCTGGAGACGGTTCTTCCATTCCTCATAGCAGTGCTGGAACTCATATACTGAGATATAATTCAGCTAGTCGGTTACAGATATTTGATTATTTTCTACGGTCCCAAAATGACGTCCCTTGAGGTGATTTTTCAATCTCGGAAAGAGAAAAAAGTCACAATGACTCAAGTCAGGAGAATAAGGAGGCTGAGGAGCCACATGAATGTTTTTACTGGATAAAAACTCGTTTACTGAAATGGCTGTGTGACAAGGCGCACTGTCGTGATGCAACATCCAGTTGTTCTTGATGTTTGGTCTCACAGCCATGACCCTTTTTCAAAGATTTTCAAGAACCTCTCTGAAAAAGTGTTGATTTACTGTTTGGCCTGGAAGCACAAACTCTTTGTGGAAAAATCCCTGGCTATCAAAAAAAGCAAATCAGCATGCATGTGATCTTCAACTTGCTCGTTCCTGCTTTTTTGGGTCTTGCTTGAAGTGTGCCCTTCCATGCTTTGGCGTTTGGTTTTCGGGTCGTACTCAAACATCCAAGTTTCATCACCAGTAATGACACGGTCCATAAATGGGGATCATTTCCAATCAATTCCAACAACTCAAGACACCTTTCTCTCCTGATGTCATTTTTGCGCAGATTTTTCTCATCCCCAATTCGTTAGTCAAAATCTGATAAACAGTGATGTGATTCAAATTTAACTCTTCCTCGATCGTCCTCGTGTCAACCGACGACCTAAACGCACAAGATCCCGTGTTCTATCGACATTTTCATCGGTTCTTAAAGATGAAAAAAGTTATTCCGCAGCGTGGGTCATCTTTAATCGACTCTCTTCCTTCTGAGAATGTCTTAAACCACCACAAAAACTGGCCTTTTGAAAAGACACTGTCTCCGTAGGCGTGTTGAAGTTTTGCAAAATTATCCGTTGCGCTGTGTCCAAGTCTGAAGCAAAACCTGATATCACACCGTTATTCAAAATGAATGTCAGTTTTAGTTTAATTATTGTTTACATTAATATATTGCAGAAATGGTAGTAAACCCTACTTCTTTCATAGCCCAAGTTGCATCTACATGTGGAGTCAGTCAAAGTGTAGTACACGGGTTGTTGACAAAAAAGAAATTTCACCCATACAAATTAAAAATTGTGCATAAACTTTCAGATGACGACCCCGACCGAAGACTGGAATTCTGTGAAAATATGGCTATTAAAATTGGCCAATAGTCGGACTATGTAAAAACAATTTTTTTTAGTGACGAAAGTTCTTTCTACAACTTCACAATGAATATTAACAGGTGAAGTATATCTGAAAATATTACAAAACGTAGTTGAGCCGTTAATTCTTGAAATTCTAGAATACAGTCCAGATGAATTTAGTAACTTGGAAATAACGTTCTAAGAAGATGGTGCTCCTGCACACTATTATGGTGCAGTAAGACGTTATCTGGATGAGGAATATCGTTGTAGATGGATTGGACGACGAGGTCCGACAAAATAGCCAGCTCGGTCACCGGACCTCACGCCTTTAGATTTTTTTCTGTGGGGGTGTCTTAAATCTAAGATTTTCGCTGCAGAACCTGACCGTATTGAAAGTTAAAAAAGAGAAAAGAAATCAAAAGAGAGATTGTTAACGAATGTAGGGCAATTTTCGCTGACACTTTTAAACGAGTACGACAAGAGTTTAGCAATAGATGATAAATGGTTTACTGTCAGGAAGTAGATGGAGCACATTTTTCTACTTTCCAACTGGCACTGTAAATTTAACACATTCTGTATGGAACCGGTTTTGTATTATAAAAGTGCATCAAGTCGTTCATAGTACGACATATCCTTGAAGATTAAAGCTGATGTACATTTCACACACAAAATTCAAAACCTGATAAAATATTTCCACGAGTATTGGTAAT
Organism: Aromia moschata; assembly: GCA_029963805.1. Lineage (NCBI taxonomy): Eukaryota > Metazoa > Arthropoda > Insecta > Coleoptera > Cerambycidae > Aromia > Aromia moschata. The sequence goes on from JAPWTK010000563.1 coordinate 236,987, forward strand.
ACTTTTCAGAATAGAAATAAATGGGAGCGGTATCTTGCACGTTTGACTAAACATTGTTAAATCTGGTGGAATTTAGAACCGATTTTGAGAAAACCAAAATCAACCGATATTTCAACCTCACAAATAAAATCCGATACAAGAGCAGAAACTAATGCGATTTAGTTCGCCTTTCGATCCAGCCGGATTATCTGGAATATTTGGAAGAGATCGAGCTTGAAAGAGAGACCACTGTAACATTTATATGAACAATATTTATGATCTTGTGACATAATTTTGGAAACAACTGCTACGTTTATTTTATGGCCAAAACAATGCCATGACAAATTGCTCGAGACTCCAGCTGAGCGAGTGGAATTTCGCACGTTCTATGTTCGTCAAGCAGATGTTTCCTTAGACACGATTCATTCGATTTAGTTGGTAGGGACGGACAGAATGATTAATGCCTCACATACGGCAGAGTTAAATATGCAAAACGCCAAAATAATATAATTAGTAGATATAAACACGTTAAATTAGTTTATATAGCAGCGCGTGCTTAATAAGATATTTACCACTATATTATGTATGTGAGTAGGTATTACTTGTATATACGTGTACATAAAAGATGTTCGAAAGTCGGCACTACTTCTAACTTCGTTTCAGTGGCGGCTCGTGATTTTTTTTTGGGGAGGCAAACAAATTTTATAAAAATTTTTGTTTCCTAAATTTTTGTAATGGTAAACATTGTTAGTAATATACCTTATAGCTAGGAGAAGGACCTCTACTAGGCCAGTAAAATATATTAAGTACATTTGTCTAACATAATGTACCTAATATAGTTTATTGGTTCATAATCCAGGCAATATAGTAGAAAAGTGCACAGTTTTTAAAAAGAGTCCTGAATAAGGTTTCTCGGCGCGATAATTAGGTAAAAAAATAGTAGAAATTGATTGTGTATGTTTTGGATAAAATCGGTATGTAGGAACCTTAGTAAAGAAATCGATAAAAGTGCCGAAAACCGTTTTTTTTAAGGATTAAGGGACGAAAAATAATGTTTTTCGTAAAACAAAAAATAGTATGTTGTAGCGCTTTAAAAAACGAAAAAAAAAACGAGTTTTTTGGTGATCAAAATCGGTTCAGAAGTTTTTGCACAAAAAAAATAAAAACCGATGAAAAACGCCCATTTTTTTGAAATCAAATTACAATGGTCGCAGAAACTTCTGCTGTTGCTTAAATTGTAGCTTTTGGTTGTGCCTATCTGCAGAAATTTCATGCAAAAATAATGAGAACTTTTTTGCATAAATCGAAAAAAAAACTATAAAAAAGGTATTTTCGAAAAACGGCTTGAACAAGCCGAAAAATGGCCGTAGAGCATTTTTCCCGGGCTTAAATTACTCGTCATTAAATTCCCTACAAATCCATTATCGTGACTTATGGGAGAGGTTCATTCAATCGGCTGAAAAACGCGTTTGAAAATCAAGCGTCGCGTTGCTTCGAGCGCTCGGATAAGCGTGTGAAGGGGAAGTGGACGCGTGGTGGGGAAGCCTCTCCCGTCGCAGACGCGCTGACAGAAATCTGCGGTTGGAGAGGCTTATCCCCCCACGCGTCCACTCGCTTGTTCAAGCCGTTTTTCGAAAAGACCTTTTTTTAGTTTTTTTTCGGTTATTCTTTTTATTTTTGCATGAAATTAAATGTTTACTGCAGATAGGCACGACCAAAAGCTAAAATTTAAGCAAAGCAGACGTTTCTGCGACCATTAGAACCCTTCTAATTCGATTTCAAAAATGGGCATTTTTCATCGGTTTTTATTTTTTTGTGCAAAAACTTCTTAACCGATTTTGATCACCAAAAACTCGTTATTTCGTTTACGAAAGAAATTATTTTTCGTCCCTTAATCCGGAAAAAAAACGGTTTTTGGCACTTGTATCGATTTTTTTTAATAAGGTTCCTACATACCGATTTTATCCAAAACATATACAATCAATTTCTACTATTTTTTTACCTGATTATCGCGCCGAGAAACCTTATTCAGGACTCTTTTCAAAAAATAAACTATCTAGCCTCGACTATCAGCAAAACCTTCGGGAAGGTGTAGAATTTCCGTCAAATTATTTTACAAATTAGAAGATGCAGAGAAATAAAATAGGGATTTTTACCAGGACTGCGTCAATTTCGATTTGACGGGCTGAATTGACCACATTCATAATATCTTGTTTGCATGCAAAGATGTAATTTGCAAACACAACTATTCTGTTCCTGACTTTTTGAATGTGTCAATTGAACGAGATAAATTTTTAAGATTATCAAATTTAGACTTTGTCCAAGCATCTTCTCCGCGATTTGAATATAATACACAGGGCCAACACAATAATTCATTTAAAGTTAAAAAACCACTTAGTCATTTGCATTTATCATACCACAAACATTTTATCATTAACAAAACTACGAGCAGGCTTACCCTGTTTAATTAAAGTTTGGCTTAGATCCCGCCCCTTTTTTCTTTAATTTTAACATAGCACAGGTCTACAAAATAAAAAAAAGTTCTGTCTTTGCAGTCAGACCCATCATTTTCTATGTATTTTGATGCACTGAAACCAAATTTGGCAAAAAAAAAATTCTACCGCATCAATTTTTCTCTCCACCCCCATATAACCCCCATAAACTCTTATAGAGGAAATTTTTTGAAAAAAAATTCTTTAATTATTTTGTATGACCTTTACATTGGTGTTTTGGTCGCTGATCACGAATCTGAAGTCAAGAATAAATTTCGACTTAATGACAGCTGTCAACAAGCTGTCAAATTTCACTAAAAAGTAAAAAGTTGATATTAGGTTTGTTCCAACAGAATACTTATGAACCATTCTTGAATGAGTAATGAATTATTTTGTGCGCATGTGTTAACTTGGTATTAGTTCTGTACTAATCTCTGGTATGTGATGGAACAGCGAATTTCTCCCTCCACCAAAAATTTCAAATTAAACAGTACTGTGAACATAACCTTAAATCTACCATCTTAAAAGATTAATAGTTTATTTATATATTTTGTGATTGTTACTAAATATTCTTTTGCGTTTTGTCCTATCATATCAATCTAGGTTGATGTCTAAGCCAAAGTAATTTAGGTCAACAATTTAGTTTTGTTAGACCGTATAATATAGTTAGTGTGCATACTAATAGTTCTAAATCTTCTCTTCACTTGCTTCGCTTAACAAATAATCGTCGATATTTTAGTTGATGACATTCATTTTAAGTAAATTCATAAATAAAATAGATTCACACCTAACCAAATAATTACACACAAAAACGAAATCTTTATGAGATTCTTTTATCGTCTGCCAGACAAATGCTCAGGCTTTATTACGTTAAGTTCGAAGTTATTGTTACTACGCATGTGTTACAAAGCAGTCCCTTGCAGTTCCATCTTCGAACCAGGAACTAATTTCACCGTTCTTGAACCAATTCGAAATTAATTTGGTTGATGTTGGAACGTTCTCTGAACTAATACAGGAATCAGTTCTGTGTCTGTTGGAACGAAAATTCAATTTGCGCACACTCCGTACGGTTCTGAACTGATTCCAGTACGTGTTGGAACAAACCTATTAAATGCATACTATTAAGTTTTTTTTGGGTTGCTGATTACGATTCTGAAGTCAAAAATAAATGTTGACCTAATGACGGCGTCAGCAAGCTGTCAAAATTTTTAAAAAAGATAAAGAGATGATGTTTAGTACTTGTTCATATATTTTATGACCTTGAGGGTTATGTGAAGGTCAAAACAACTTTTTCAAATGGAAACAACTAGTTTTGACCCCGGATTTGAAAATACCGGGAAATTGTACGTTCAAAATGGTACTTATCAACAAGGTCACGGCAAGGTCGAATGAAGGTCAAATTTTCGAAAATTGTTAAATAACGAGGGCTAGCTCGGGACAGAGATTGGAAACAGTAAAATGTTTCCGATTAAAGTTGTCAGGATCGAATAAGGTTACTTCCTGATACCAATGACCTTGACGTTAAACATTTCAAATCAGAGGTCAAAAGTAGGGTTTCACGCTTGATAAATCACTTTGACCTTGAAATAACCTTAAAACCCGAAAAATTGAATTGTTTCCAACCTCTATCCCGAGCTAGCCCTCGTTATTCAATAATTTTCGAAAATTTGACCTTCATTCGACCTTGCCATGACCTTGTTGACAAGTACCATTATTGTCAAATCCGGGGTCAAAAATAGTTGTTTCCATTTGAAAAAGTTGTTTTGACCTTCAACTAACCCTCAAGGTCAACGTCGAGGTAAAATTTAAGGTTATGGTCGTACGTCCCCCTCCCTGCCCAACAACTTTTGTATAAAACTTTTTTATTTTTTCGTTTACCAGCCGAGTTATTAAAGGTTAAAATGGTCCACCCTGTATATAAACGTGTACAAAACATCATCTCTTTATCTTTTTCAGAAATTTTGACAGCTTGCTGATAGGTCATAGATAGGTGATAGGCTGATGACATAGGTCAAAATTAATTTTGACTTCAGAATCGTAATCAGAATATGAACTTTTTACTTTTTAATTAAAGAGCAAAGGCCATAAGGGAAAATTTTACATTGTGACACCGATTTTCAAAATGGTATTTTCTTTGATGACCCATGTTGACCTGCCACTAGCCCTAGAATATTATGGAAATCGACGCGTAAATAATTTTAATTTTGTAAAAAATTAAAATATCAGATTCTTCAGCATTAGGTCTATGGTAGAAATTCGAACTTTGAGCCTCTTGATGACCACGTGGCTCATCGATATTGGACATGAAATTTTCAGTGCCGAAAGATATTATCATAAGACATATTTGGGCAAGGCGGCAAGTTGTAACTAATTTTTTTGTGGCCGCTAGAGGGCGTCAAAGTTTTTGTTACTTTTTGTTAAAAATGGGTTTCAATCGATGCATTGGGACGAAAATCATCGAATTAGAATGTATTTTACAAAATAAAATTTACATTATATACAAAGTGAATCACATTAGCTCGTCTTTTTTTATTTTCGTTCCCATGTATCGATTGAAACCCATCTTTAGCGAAATTTTAACAAAAAAGTAACAAAAACTTTGACGTCCCCTAGCGGCCACAAAAAAAATTTGTTACAACTTCCCGCCTTGCCAAAATATGTCTTATGACAATATCTTTCGGCCCTGAAAGTTTCATGTCCCATATCGATGAGCCACGTGGTCACCAAGAGGCTCAAAAGTTCGAATTTCTGCCATAGACCTAATGCTGAAGAATCTGACATTTTATTTTTTTATAAAAAATTGTACGCGTCTATTTCCATAATATTCTAGGGCTAGTGGCAGGTCATCATGGGTAATCGAAGAAAAATACCATTGTGAAAATCGAGTCACAATGTAAAATTTTCCCTTATGGCCCTTTTGCTCTTTGACGGCTTGTTGACAGCTGTCATTAAGATGAAATTTATTCTTGACTTCAGATTCGTGATCAGCGACCAAAAAAAAATCAATATAAAGGTCATAAAAATAATTAAAGAAATGTTTTCAAAAAATTTCTTCTAGAGTTTATGGGGGTTATATGGGGCTGAAGAGAAAAATTGATGCTGTAGAATTTTTTGTGCCAAATTTGGTTTCAGTGCATCAAAATACATAGGAAATGATATGTCTGATTGCAAAAACAGACCTTTTTTTTATTTTGTAGACCTGTGTAATTTATCCTCATAAGACAGGCGACTAATTTTGTACTTTCATAAACTTGAATTCGTACTTTCGTAAACCATCTGATGGCCCACTCTAGTACAAAAATTGTCAGAATTTAACCAACCTTAAAAAAGTGGGTGTACGGTGTGATGACTTTCGTTGCTGACTGTATATGCGCCAAACTGCACAGGCATATTTCCTATGAAAAGTGCATTGCGTGCATCCCAACATTAACTGCTCGCTATGTTTTGTTTGGCACTGCCCCAATGAACATAATATCCCTATATCAGCGATACATTTTTCATAGCGACACGAAACTAATTGATTGACTTGTCGCCGTTCCCGAATCACAGTGGAAAATTGAAAATCATTAATTACTTCAGACTGAACTCGATATACGATGCGCAAAAGCTGGTAAATAATCAACGTTCGACGCGTTGCCAAAAACGTTTAATTGATTTTAAACTCAATGCAATGCAGTAGAAGCAACATTTTACCTATTTAAGGAATATACCGCAGATTCAAATTTTTTAAGATTCACCAATAAGACTAAATAAACAGAATTATAGCACATATGTATTTATCTACAGTGTGACCTTTTGTATTTTGACACCCACCAAAATGGTGAGCCGTAAAAGATAAATAAAAAAAATTAAATACGAAAGTTTTATAACTTTATACATATCTTTTGGTATCATCAGAAAAAAAAAACAAATGAACAACAAAAACTTGATAAAAACAAGAAGACATTTTTTTAATTAAACACCTTGTATATTTTTCAATATTCTCCCCTTTTTAAATATATAGCATTTGTCTATATTTAGTTCAGCCATTTTTGAAATACTTAATTTTAAATTATAATATAAAGTCTGGGAGAAACTGAAAAGGTGACCGTAGTAAACATTTTGTTACTATTAAACGTCAAAGCCAGAAATTCAGTGCTATAAAAAGCAGTCTTAAGACAGTTCCAGAATAAATTACCAAATTCACCAATAAACGTATTCACTTGGTGTGCATATGGAGCGTTCTATTAAATCAAAAGTCTGGTGTCTATTAATCTAGTGTCTAATGTATAAGTGTATATTATTAAGGCACTGTATTATTAAATTAAAACATTTCAACCAACACAGCGGAGAGTCTAACGTACGCATACCTCAACAACATCAATTACCGATAAATGAAATACCTGTTGCTGAACCCGGAAAGTCGACAGCCTTGAGACATGCTTTTCTGGTCCCCCTCCACATCGTTAATAGATCGTCCACTGACCTCGTTTCAGCGTTATCGCACCGTTATGTTAAGACTGTTCAAATATTAAAGGAAAGTTACCCGTGTCAATTATCATACTTCTTTTACAATATTTTAGACAATTTATCTTCAGAAGCTTATTATTTTAGAATAGAAAAGATTTGTAGACTTAACTTTAACCTCCATAATCTAGGAGTGGGTATTGGAACCTTCGGCGTAGAAACAAAAAACTGGACGTTTTCCACAAACACCGAACTACTACACTTTTTCGACGCGCGTTTCGCCAACCAAGTTGGCTTTTCAGGAGAAGATTAAAACTTTTTTAATCTTCTTTTAATATTTTAAAAACAGTTTTAATCTTCTCCTGAAGATGCCAACTTGGTTGGCGAAACGCGTCGAGAAAAGTGTAGTAGTTCAGGGAAAACGTCGTTTTTTTTTCTCCATAATCTACTAATGAAAAAAAAGATAACTGAAAGTTGTTGCATATTTCATTAAATTTAGACAAATACAACTATATGAATTGATTATTTATTTAAACACTGCATAATGTGTCTACGTTAAGGACTCACCACCTTTGTAAAATCTTTATTTTTCGACCGATTTTGATGAACTTTTTTTATTAGGTAGATATTCAAAATACGCATTCACCGCTTTGGTAACTTTATTCTTGGTCTGTAATCATGGCTAACTACGACCACTTTTTATGGGATTTTTTTAGAAAAAAAAACTGATGAATTCTTCTTTATCATTACTTAAAACACAGCTGTACCGATTTTCATTGTTCTAAAATACAAAGTGTCCGAGAAAAAAAACGGATTCCTTTTTTTAAATTGTATTAATTCAATACTTACAATTTTTTTACAAAATTAAGAAATTAGAATACAACAAAAGGGAAGTCTGTAAAAAGGTTAAATCGTAGTCATTTCGATTAATCCATCCAATGTCCTTATATTTTTTTCAATACGTCGACGATTATTCCTCATTACATTTCGTAACTGTTGTCATGGCAAAAAACTGGCAGCATTCAAATTTTCATAAAAAAAAAAGTATATCAAACAATATTTTCATTTAAAATGCCACAGAAAACATTTTCCTTCGAGAAGTATTGTCTCTTACACTCAATCGCCCAATGTGGATTATTTTCACTCCACATTCTGATATTTTGTGACGATACAATACCGTTTGTCGTGAATGTAGCTTCATCCGTGTATAATATATTTTGTAAAAAATCAGGATTCTCTAGGTACATACCTTGTAGCCATAAATAAAATTCCATTGATGCCTCAGTTCATCTCCAGCTTCAAGTGTATAAAGAAATGTTGGCTTAAATGGTTTCTTACCGCTTTTTTTCAAACACGTCCAGATTTTGCTTTTAGAAATATTTAAATTCCTGCTAGGATCTCTAAGGCTTGAATGTGGGTTATCATTAAAATAATCAAGAATCATTTGGTTTCCTCTTCGCTCCCGATCATGATGCTGGTTAGGAAGTCTCTCAACTGTACCATATTGGTCAAAATATTTATTAATATTTGAAACTGTTACATGGTTAATATTGCGTTCTGGATGTCGTCGATGAAACTCGTTAGCTGATTCCACAAAAAGTACGCGTTCCGTCGCCAACTAATCTTATTATTTCTACTTTTTCTTGTAAAGAATAAGACATTTTTATGCTTTTTACTTCTTTAGAACAGTATGAACTATTAGTATATGACAACTGGTAACTAAGATAACTTATTTTTGTTTTCACAGCACACCCCTTTTTTATCAAACAGCAAGAAAACTAAACATTGATAACTTTCGAACGCGTTGAGCGTTGAGAATTGTTTTTGAGCAAAATCCCCCAAAGGAAAGGGGGTGAAAATGGGGGTTGAAGGGGGAAACTTCTTCAAAATACGAAATTCTGTTTCTCGAACAGCTTGCATTTTAGAACAATAAAAATCGGTACAGCTATGTTTTAAGTAATGATAAAGATGGATTCGTCATCAGTTTTTTTGACTACTAGTAGTTTTTGACATTTGAGCCCATCGAAGTGGTCGTAGTTGGTCATGATTACAGACCAAGAATAAAGTTGCCCACTCGGTGAATGCGCATTTTGAATATCTACCTAATAAAAAAAGTTCATCAAAATCGGTCGAAAAATAAAGATTTTACAAGGGTCGTAAGTCCTTAACGTGGACACTCTGTATATTGCTTAACACAAATATGCTTTACTTAAGTAAACAAAAAATATTGCACATTTTTTTAATTACAAGAACCTGTTTTTACCTCGTATCCGAGATGATTTATTGAATATCTAAAAATAAAAGATACCTGCATCATATGTAAACGTATGTTTCACCTATTCGACTTCGTATTATCGACTTTCTCGTCGGTAATTTCAAACGTGTAGACATAAATAATTATAATTAAAATGTATACAAGACGTTAATTTTGTGCACTGTTGCTTTGATATTCCAGCGCTCTATAATTAGGTTGCAAGTTTTAATCGGTATTTCTCACATTTACACCGCTAAAAATAGATGCTCTTAATCAAAGAACTTGTCGCCATTCCATCCCATTAAAAATTGCACGAGGAAGTGGAGCAATCATCATATATGACGTATTTTGGAACGTTTAAAGGCATTTATTTCCATCGCTTCCCGCGATTCTGTTTAGTCTAGTACAATATAGGAGTAACGGCACACTTTAATATTTCGGATGGTATTCAGTGTCATACCAACAAAATATACGGAGTTGGAAATTCTACGTCTTAAAACGACAAAGCGATTCTCCTCCGTATGCTCCTCCCCCAAATGCTTTTGTTTAGCTCTCCGTGCTGTATCATTCGTCAATTCAAACTGTGCAGCATTAACTACGAGGTGTGGCTATTAAATAACCGAACTGATGCTCCTACCAGCACGCTGCGAGCGTGTCGCGACAAGTTTGAACAAAACTGTGTCAGGTGATACTTTCGCCACTCTGAGCTCGCTGGACAAGCCAGTTGGTCACTCAGTTTGACTGTAGCAGTCGTTTGAATTAGTCTACGCACCAGTGACGCGTTGAAAGAATGTTAAAGTGTTCAGATGGGTCAACGTTAATCTCAAGTTTCTTGTTAAACTTGGAAAAACTTTTACAGAAGTTTATGCAATGTTAAAAGAAATGTACCGGAATCAACGTTTATCCGCACACAAGTTTTTGAATGGTTTAAACGGTTTAAAGAGGGAAACGACCGAAGACGATCCGCACACCTAAAACATTGAAAAAATTGGTAAATTAATCCGCGAAGATCGTCGTCTAAGCATCCGAGGGCTTTCTGAAATAACAGGAATCGATAAAGAATGTGTTCGCCAAATTTTGCATGAATCGTTCAACATGTGCAAAGTTTGCCCAAAAATGGTGCCAAAACTCCTCACTCCCGATCAAAAGGAATCAAGAATGAACATTTGCGCTGACATTTTAAACAACATTGACACTGATCTAGACTTGTTAGACACGGTGATTACTTGTGATGACAAGATTCGAAAGTGTGGAAGCGGTTAAAGCAAAAGCGACGGAGGTTCTGAACCAGCTGACAGAAGCGGACTTCCTGCACAGCTTTCAACAATGGAAAAGTCGTATGAAGCGGTGTAGAGATCGCCAAGGAAAATACATTGAAGGCGAAAAAGTTGCTATTGTAATTGGTAAGGAATAAAAACTGTTATGAAAACAGTTTGGTTATTTAATATGCACACCTCGTATTCGTGCGTTCGAAAAAAAAGAAGTGAAGTGGTTTATGGAAAAGTGTCTGTTAATACTTACGATACTGTTTTAAAGATCCTGTACCACTTAGATTATTTCAAAGTTAGAATTACAGAAAAATTAAATAAATGACCATCCTCGTATATTACACAATGTTTTCAATTCGCTCAGAAAGAGACGCCATATTTGTTCGGACCAAGGTGGTGGACATACTCAACAAATCCTATAAATTGTTTCTATAAATTAATTGTTAATGAAATCTTGCCTGTTTTCTCAACTTGTAGAAATATTAATAAACATTTACTAGTATTTGAACAATTACGACGTTGAGCTTCAAAGGAAAGTTCAAGGAAATTTCAAATAAAGGAAGCTCTTATTAATATAAAGCTTGTTTTGGTACACTCAGAGCAGATACTAGCCACACTTGTGCTATTGAATCTTATAAACGACTTATCTGGTCGTTCTGGATTCAAAACGCGCCAGCTTCTTCTATTTTAATCTCAGATTTTAATTCGCCTTGTTTTTCGTACGCCCTATATGTGTGGAAAAAGTTTCATAATTTTCATAAATTCATAAGTTTTAATTAATAACATTGTCTGTGGTCAATTAACTTTTATAATTTTATAATTTTCTCCGGTGATGGTTTGGTATATGTTACACATTTTAGAAAGGTATAAAAGTGAGTTAATTTTAAAGTGTTTATTTCTCTTGCCAGCACAAATAATCACGAGCTGTCTAAATCAACTCGATGTGTTGAAATACGTATCCTCGTCAAAGAAGATGTAAATAATTGGTCGAGATGCAAATTTTAATTTATAAACTCACTTATCTTACGTACCTGAACTTAAGATGATAGTAAGTGCAAATTTTTGTGACCAAAAAGACTCTTAGAAAGAGCATTAGAATAACAAGTTACAGAAACTGCTGGGAATTCTACCATTTTCTTAGGCATTAACAGATGTGGTGTGCTATACTAGGTGTGCTATGCTAAGTGTGTGAATTAAGTAATAATACTGTTTTTTTTTAAATTTTTTGTTCGAATTTTATTACAATTCAGCATTGTCTCCAGTCCTCATAGCAGTGCTGGAACTCATATTCTGGAATAGCCTTCAACTGGTCGGTTACAGCCGTTTGAATGTTTTCTATGGTCCCAAAATAACGTCCCTTGAGGTAATTTTTCAATCTCGGGAAGAGAAAAAAGTCAGAAGGACTTGAGTCAGGCGAATAAGTAGGCTGAGGAGCCACATTAATGTTTTTACTGGCTAAAAACTCGTTTACTGTTTGGTAAGGCGCATTGTTTTGAAGCCTTTCATCGAAGATGAAGAAAAACACAGTTGTTCTTGATGTTTGGTCTCATACGCATGACCCTTTTTCGAAGTTTTTCAAGTATTTCTCTGTAAAAGTGTTGATTTACTCTTTGGCCTGAATGCACAAATCCTTTGTGGACAATTCCCTAGCTATAAAAAAGGCAAATCGACACGCATTAGATCATCGACTTGCTCATTCTTGCTTTTTTTTGGGTCTTGGAGAGCTTGAAGTGTGCCATTCCATGCTTTGGCGCTTGGTTTCCGGGTCGTACTCAAACACCTCTCTGTCTCATCACAAGTAATAACACGTGCCATAAAATGGGGATAATTTTCAATCGATTCCAAAAAAGTCAAGACACCTTTCTCTCCTGATGTTCTTTTGTTCCTGCAAAAGTTTTTTTGGAACCATTTTGGGGCAAATTTTCTCAACCCTAATTCGTTAAAATCTGATGAACAGTGGTGTGATCCAAATTTAACCCTTCCTCGATCATTCTTGTCGTCAACCGACGATCTGAACGCACAATATTCCGTATTATATCGACATTTTCATCTGTTCTTGAAGATGAAGGCCTTCCGCTGCCTGATATATCTTCAATCGACTATCCTCCTTCTGAGAATGCTTTAAACCACTGAAAAACTTGAACTCTTGAAAAAACAGTGTCTCCGTAGGCGTGTTGAAGTTTTGCAAAAGTATCCGTTGCGCTGAGTCCAAAGCTGAAGGAAAACCTGATAGCACACCATTGCTCAAAATTAATGTCACTCATTTTTAAAACGCACTATTTTTAAAACGCACTAGAAAAAACGGTTTACGAAAACAGTCACAAAGAAGGAACAAATAACTCTAACAAGTTCAAACTTGTACTGAAGGCGCACTACTTAATTTAATTTACACACCTCTTACATCGAATAATTAACAAAAATAAATTACAATGCCCTGCCCCAAAACTTAAATTAAACGCCAATGCCCCAAAAGTAAATTATTTTTCGAATTTTGAGCTAAAATTAATCTCAAAAAATAAACCTATGTATGTTAAGATCAAATCGTCATTATTTTGACATAAAAATTCATTATATACATGCAATTAATTAACTGCTTCAGCAATAAATGTATAGTAGTTTGTACTATACCAGAACGTTTTCGAAATGGACTGCTTCTTGGAGAAGAAATACTATTCACACGATTTTTTTAAACGAAAAAAAAAACGTGCAAAATACTGCTGCCTTTGCAGGATATGCTTTGAGCGCAGAAAAAAAAAACTTTTTTTACTAACCAGAGGCGCAACAGTGTGGTTTTAATTTTAACCAAACAAATATGATTCAAAGTAAAAAAATCTTAAAATAATATCTATCAAATAACTAGCTTGACATTTCTTAATGTTGAAAGCAATTTTCAATAAAATTCTTGTCATATATTTACTTCGGGAGCCACGCTTTTCTGTCACCGTTCCCCCCTAGCTGCGTAAAATAGTAAATCAGATTAAAGCGAAAGAGGAAGAACGAATGCAGCGAAATTAAATGTCGTATGGCATGGCCGTGATATGATTAAAAAGGGCGTGTTGGTATACAATCACGGCTTTCAGCGGAGTATACGGGCAACTTGTACGTTACACGCTTTAAGAAGAATGCGAAATAATTAAATATCTCGCGCCAATAAACTTTTAACGAATTTCATTAGTCAACGGATGCCTGATAGGTTGGTGAGATAGAAGAATCCAAACTTATTTTGTTTATCACGAAACAAAAAACGTGGTTAAAAACGAAAATACTCTATTACACCAAGAGTAGCATCGTTAATAAAATTAATTATTCATTCAAAAGTAGATCTTCGACGCATTAAGATTGGACTACAGGCGTCAGAATTTAAGGGGCCAACGCCACTGCGGAAAATTTTGGAACTAATTACTGTGCCATTACTTCTCTGTTGTTACGTCATCTTCAATGTGCTTATGTTCAATTTGTTGCTTTATTTTATGATTTTTGTGTGACATTATATTATTTTTTGCCTTAAGACACCAATATAAATGGATATAAAATCGTATCCTTTATACATACATCTGAACGCACAAAATCTCGTATTCTATCGACATTTTCATCGGTTCTTGAAGATGAAGGCCTTCCGCGGTATGGTTCATCTTCAATCAACCCTCTTCCATCTGAGAATGCTAAGGCTAACCACCGAAAAACTTGGGCTCTTAAAAAAACACTGTCTCCATGGGCGTTAAGCAAAAGTATCCGTTGCGCTGTGTTCAAGTCTGAAGCAAAACCTGATAGCACACCGTTGCTCAAAATTAATGTCACTCATTTTTAAAACGCAATAGATAAAAACGATTTACGAAAACAGTCACAAAGAACAAATAATTGACTCTAACATGTTCAAACTTGTACTGAAGGTGCATTATATGTTAACCTACCGCCCTTCCCCCAGTTAAGCCCCGTCTCCGCAGTGTTGCTAGATCGGGCGCTACGTTGCCAGTCTCATTACTTAATTTACACACCTCGTATTTATGCGTTCCTTTTCGACAAATGTATGAACCGCGGAAACTTAATGATTTCTTTCTTCAGGAACTATGTGAAATGTTAAATGCGGTCTCTTTTAACCCTTTAACGCCCAAGTGCACTGTCAAGAGACATGAACTTAGAGGCTAATATTACTGATAGAAAAAAAGAAAGAAAAAATAGCTAAAACCATGCATTCCCATGTTTTCGAGGTCGCTCTTTCGAATGGAATCGTTAAAATTTCCACAAAAATTGATGTAACCTTCAATTTCTAACAAAAACTATTAAAAAAGCGATTTTTTCAAGATTATTTTTTTTTAAATCGAAATTTCAGCTATGTTATCGTCCTTTATACCACTCAAAAACAAATAGAAACGTGCACTCGAGACGTGTACTTGAAGGAAACGCAATGAGAACAATTTAATTTTCTCATTTTTGAGGTTACAATAACTTGATATGGCAAAATCCAAAGGGTGATATTTCTCGTTTTTTATCAGTCGCGGGATCATTGACGCAAAAAAAAGAATTTTGAAAAATTATTAGTACTTTGGGGGGTTTTGGGGTCGCTGATCACGACCCTGATGTCAGAATTTCAAAATTGAAGATGACGGATCCAATATGGCCACCATTCCGAATAAAATTTCAAATTTTTCGATTATTTTGCCTCAAACTTTGTAAACCAGGGGTTTTCGAGGTCGCTAATCACGATCCCGATGTCAGAATTTCAAAATTCAGGATTCCGAAATTTTAATTCATTCAGATTCAGAAATTACCATCCTGAATTTTGAAAGTCCTGACATCGGGATCGAGAGATATCTACCCCGAAAACCCTAGTTTCAAAGTTTCAGGCAAAATAATCGAAAAATTTGAAATTTGTTTCGGGATGGTGGCCATACTCTATCCCGCCATCTTCAATTTTGAAATTCTGACATCAGGATCGTGATCAGCGACTCCAAAAACCCCCAAAGCACTAATAATTTTTCAAAATTCTTCTTTTGCGTCAATGATCCCGCAACTGATAAAAAAACGAGAAATATCACCCTTTTGAATTTTGCCATATCAAGTTATTGTAACCTCAAAAATGAGAAAATTAAATTGTTCTCATTGTGTTTCCTTCAAGTACACGTCTCGAGTGCACGTTTATATTTGTTTTTGAGTGGTAGTAGTTATGTAGTGACGAAACTACTTCACTTCCTTAACAATTTCGCCATATAAAATGACGCCTGTGTCACGCCATTATCTGATACTCCTCTGACCCCGCCTGAACACCATCTCAATCTAAGCATCTTCCCATCCGATTCCCCATCTTGATCACGTCTCAGGCATCCTAACATCCCCATCTCACATTGGCCATCACCATCGACATCTCAACCCTTGGACACCCAATATGCGAAATTGTTAAGGGAGGGAAGAAGAGTTCGGGGCCCAAAAAAAACATTGTGGGAGACTCCCATCAACATAGAGAAAATCCCAAGAAAATTTGCGTTTTTTTATAGTTTTTGTTAAAAATTGAAGGTTACATCAATTTTTTTTGGAAATTTTAACGATTCCGTTCGAAAGAGCGACCTCGAAAACATGGGAATACATGGTTTTAGTCATTTTTTCTTTATTTTTTCTATCAGTAATAGGAGCCTCTAAGTTCATGTCTCTTGACAATGCACTTGGGCGTTAAAGGGTTAATCCAGGATGAACAGCGATATACACAACAATATTGATTCATTATAAAACGGGCATTTTAATTCTTAATAGTACAACACACAAATAGAAAACAAAGGGACGTTTCAATAAACAATGGCACCGTAATTAGTTTGTTGAGCGACCACCAGGTGGCGTAACGCTTATACTGAATTCCCTATTGACAAACCAATAAATTCCAAATTATAAAATAATATTTTATTTAAATATTTCAGTTCAATGACTTTGTACCAAAAATTAGTTAATTTGTGACAATTTGTCCTTCAGCTTCAATTACTAAAAACGGCTAATTACTAAACAAAAATAAAGCTATCATTGTTCAAAAGACTTCTCGCAGAAAGACTTCTCGCTTGAGACTTCTCTCAAGAAAAGAACAGTCGCGTCCTTTTTTTCTTAACGATCCATTACTAAAAACGCGTTACAGAAAAAAAAGATGTTAATGATTAATTGTTCAAAAGCGTTTATATCTATGATTCAAGATATCATCAGTTGAATTAATAACATAATTTAGAGTAATCACTAATATTTTCAATTTTTTCAAAATATGCTGTGCCTTTTTTGGTACTAAACGGTACAATTTAAATAAAATCTAATAAGCACTAACAATTTGTTTTTAAGAATATCCATTAGATACATTTTTTAAATGTTTACAAAATCAAAGGAATAACATTCTTTGATCTTCTAAAGCAAAAATCGCAAAAAACAATAAATAAATATATTTACATTTGGTGCAAACTTTTTCACTGTCACTGTATGCAGCGTCTCCACGTTACATTTCTTGAATATGTGGTTTGCCTTTATGTAGCCAAACCATTAACAAGAAATTAAACTGAGCTAACATTCCGTGTGTATGTATATTAAACACTGTGTTTGCCAAAATGTACGACTATTATGAAACATTTGTGGGTCTCAAATGATTTATTACAGAGATCTTAACGTAGTTGTTAAGGACGTACATACATACACATATGTAGAATGATGTAGAATTAGGACTGCGTATAAATTCCATTAAAATGTTTGTGCTTCATTTAATTCAGGTACTCATCAGGAACTTTTGCTTATTATGTAATTTTCTTCACCTCGCTTATGTTTTTGTTGGGTGAATAATTAAAACATAAGTGAAGGAAAACTCTTGATAAGTATACTAGAAGTGAAGCTTGAAACCACCTCAGACATATAGGACTTATTTATATGCTAATGAATTTCTTGGTACACGATTTTGAGACAATTTGCGATATGAATAATTTGGGTTTTTTACTTACTCATAATATCACAGTATTAAAATATTATATCATAATTAATAGAAAAAATGAATCTATATGAGAGTAATAACTAATGAACATTTGAAACACTTGTATCGATCTTGTTTTTTAAAATTGAAAATTGATCTATTAATTCTGGATCTGGTGGAGGAATTGTGTGGAATTACTTAGTAGGCCATAATGCCATAGTTGACAAATGTAGGGTGAAAATGTGTCATAAGTTTATATGTATAGAGACATCCAAAAAAAAACGTCATCAACTCTGGCTATGAACGAGTGAGATGGAAATAGCTGTCATGTATAAGCTTTTCGGTTATGTCAAACTTTTGACTAGTGACTGTCACAATTTGTAAAATAAACAATGGCTGTCATATGATGTGACAGTCTTGACAAGTAAATAAGGTTATAAATTCGATTAAGAAGAGAAATACCTCTTTTTTTTCTCGGCCAACTTTGATGACGTTTTTTTTTTTTTTTGGATGGCTCTATATTAACTGAATATAAACTGTTAATTTACTGTTGCCAAAAATAAATAATAATAATAATAATAATAATAATAATAATAATAATAATAATAATAAGTAATTGATGCCTACGTTTTTTACTTTGCCATTACAAAGGTGTATTAATGCGTATTTTTAATGCGTGTATTATGCGTGCTTTTTAAGTTTAACATCATTTTGTATTCTGAATATTTAAAAAGGTATACTCGATACGGGCCCTCTCTGTTTTTCTCGTAAACTGCTAGCTAAATGAACATAATTTCTGTAAAGGGAATATCAATTTACTTGTTTTTTGATTTATTTTTATATTTCCATTATTTCAAAAGTTATGGCCGATTCCCAAAATCTTGTTAGGTCCACCAAAACATCCAATTATAAATATAACCTACTAAATAGTCTGTTTGTAAATTTCACGCCATTGAGGACATATTCTAATACAAATAAAAACTGAGTAATAAACCGCATTCAACTTTAAAAACTCCCAGGATTTAACTTGCGTGTTCATCATTTTTTAATCGTAAAATTTATTACGTTTTAAAAATATCTCATTTTATTTCAAATTTGGTTTTCTTGATGTCTGATTGTTTCTTTAGAATAAGTGTAAAAGTATGTGTGAAGAACAGTTTTTGACTTAACTTTTTGATGAAAAATGAAGTAAATACGAATACATCTTTATTTATTAAAATAATTGTCATTATTATTTGACTTTCGAATAAAGACAAATAAGTTGTGCACAAAACCATTTTTGTTTTGATTTGAGCAACAAATCGCTGACTTAGGTGTATTTTCAGAAAAATAACTTCTAATGAACTAAGAAAACGTTACGAGTTCTGCTTAAATAACAATGGTGCCCACATTGAACATTAATTAAATACTTAACTTTTAATTTTACTTGTTGTTATTTTATTTACTTATATATTTGTAAATATTTCAGTTAGTCAGTCATTTATGTGTAGATATACAGCCTCCCTACAGCCCCGATGTGCCCCCCCCCCCCCAGACTTTTTTCTGTTTCCGCGCCTCAAAACCCCAATGAAAGGACAGCATTTTGGTTCGGTGAAAAACATTCAGAAAGCTTGCACCGACGCTTTAAAGGGGATTCCGGAAAACGACTACCGTGCGGCTCTTGATGCGTGGAAGACCCGCTGGAATCGATGTGTGGAGGCAGGAGGAATGTATTTTGAAAGTTTCTAAAGATTTGTACACATAGAACCAATAAAACCCATTTTTCAAAGCTCACTGATATTACTTTCCGGACAAACCCTGTATATGAGAAGTTCAATTCTTTCGAGAATTCGATAAAACTAACCAATGGAACGATTTCATGACCTCTAAGGTCATCTGATTTAAACCCATTCGATTTCTTGTGGAGTGCTCATAAAAATCGTATTTATTCAATATGATACAATAATGTTGATGTACTCAAAAATGCTGTTCGAGAAGAACGGAATAAGTGCTTTCTTGAAAACAAATTATCTACCCATTTTTATTATAAAAAAAAAAACAAAAAAATAATATACATGCTGTCCACCCAACCAATTTTTGGCGAAAAAAAAAAAAGGGGACGTTCAATTGTCTTTTCAATTATCTCATCTTAATCAGCGTTAAAAAATACACTACTTTGCAAATTTAATCGATTATGTACCTCTAATAATAACGAAGTTACCAATGATGCGTACTTAATTTTGATCAGGCTGTATAAAGTATCCTTCTTGACTAAACATTAGACAGCTTAAGTTGGTCTGTAATCGCACTTTGTTACTTTACCATTTCAAAAATTAAACTTGTCGTGTTCATCCGTTGTGAGGCAAAGACCTTCTTATCACTCGTTCTGAGAAGGGATAAGTGTAAATGGAAAAAGTTAAAAGGAATGTATGAGTTGAAATCCTTTACAGTTACGATAATGGTGGAGTGGTGCTATATTACGGATTTGTCTAGTATGTTACATTAAAGTTAGAAACTACCTACCTCCACCAAACCATTTTCTTCGGTCGAGTTTTTCGCTTTTAGTAGGATCTCTGTCTAATACTTTTTCTTAATAACTCTTTCGTTATTACACGATTTAGAAAAAAAATACTTAATTTAATGTATTGTAATAACGAGCATTCAAATTAATTTTACCTCAAATTGGCTGTGAACCAAAAATCGTAAATTCAAAAGTCTACTATCCTTACTATCGTTTTCGTAAAAATCACTGTTCATGAAATTTTAATACAACACATCGAGTTCTAGAGGGATATTAACCAGTAATTTTTTTATGTGTGGCGGAAAGGGATTTTTTGACGGTTTATGATGTTTTTGGTTCAACCTTGGAAATGTTTTATAAGAACTTTTTACTTGAAACGTCATCATGTAACAAATATTCTGTTTACATGTCATGCACCATGTGTAGGTATTACAAGTGATAGCTGCAATTTTTTTTCATGGCTTGTTATTTTAGCATCGTGTATCTCCGAAACAAAACGTTTTTGACAGCAGATGTATAAGAACTTCTTACTTGAAATGTCATCATGTAACAAATATTCTGTTTATATATCATGCACCATGTGTATTACAAGTGATATCTGCAATTTTTGCACGGCTTGTTATTTTAGCATCGTATATCTCCGAAACAAAACGTTTTTGACAGCAGATGTATAAGGACTTTTTACTTGAAAAATCCTGTAACAAATATTCTGTTCATATATCGTGCACCACACCACGTGTATTACAAGTGATAGCTGCAATTTTTTGCATGGCTTGTAATTTTTAACATCGTGTATCTTCGAAACAAAACTTTTTTGTCGGCAGACGTATAAGAACTTTTTACTTGAAACGTCATCATGTAACAAATATTCTGTTTACATGTCATGCACCATGTGTAGGTATTACAAGTGATAGCTGCAATTTTTTACATGGCTTGTTATTTTAGCAGCAGATGTATAAAAACTTTTTACTTGAAACGTCATGTAGCAAATATTCTGTTTATATGTCATGCACCATATCGTCGTTTATATGTCATGCATCATATGTATTACAAGTGATATCTGCAATTTTTTGCATGGCTTGTTATTTTAGCATCGTGTATCTCCGAAACAAAACATTTTTGGCAGCAGATGTATAAGAACTTCTCACTTGAAATGTCATCATGTAACAAATATTCTGTTTATATATCATGCACCATGTGTATTACAAGTGATATTTGCAATTTTTGCACGGCTCGTTATTTTAGCATCGTATATCTCCGAAACAAAACGTTTTTGACAGCAGATGTATAAGAACTTTTTACTTGAAAAATCCTGTAACAAATATTTTGTTCATATATCGTGCACCACACCACGTGTATTACAAGTGATAGCTGCAATTTTTTGCATGGCTTGTAATTTTTAACATCGTGTATATTCGAAACAAAACTTTTTTATCGGCAGATGTATAAGAACTTTTTACTTGAAACGTCATCATGTAACAAATATTCTGTTTACATGTCATGCACCATGTGTAGGTATTACAAGTGATAGCTGCAATTTTTTTCATGGCTTGTTATTTTAGCATCGTGTATCTCCGAAACAAAACGTTTTTGACAGCAGATGTATAAAAACTTTTTACTTGAAACGTCATGTAGCAAATATTCTATTTATATGTCATGCACCATATGTATTACAAGTGGTATCTGCAATTTTTTGCATGGCTTGTTATTTTAGCATCGTGTATCTCCGAAACAAAACATTTTTGACAGCAGATGTATAAGAACTCTACTTCTTATCTTGAAATGTCATCATGTAACAAATATTCTGTTTATACACGGTGGAGACTTTAACTGGAATATATTCGCTAGCGGGGTGGTGAATGATTTTTCAAGATTCCCGAGACACGTCAACTTTTAAATGTATTTACCTACATTTTGCAAGTAATGTGAAAAATATAGCCCTTCAGGGGTGGCTGAAACCACCCTCGACATGATTTTTTCAAATGCAACCCTATGGCTTGTGACCCCTCATTGTAAAGCTGGTGGAAAGAGGAATCCAACGCACTGATCAAATTTTAATTTTTAGTATGTTTGTAGGGTTGCATACAATTAAAACGTAATTTTATAGTTTAATTTATTTTTAACGCAACAATTTCGTACTCAAAATGTGTGTTGTTTAGTTTTGGAATGTAAACCTTACTTTTCATATGTCCCCACAAAAAAATTCCAAGCAATTTTTTGCCACAACTGATATTTGTTATTTTTTGCTAGTGTTTTTACACGGCCGCAAATTAGCCGTGTTATTAATTAAACAGTAATTTAGTTTGTATGCTGTATTCAGAGTTTGAAACGAAGTGTTATTTCAAATTGGTGAAAATGTCTTATTTAACTGAATCACTAAAAATCGAAATTTTGATGATGATTGGATATGGTGATAGGGCGCGAACTCGATGCGAAGTTGTTCGCTTGTTTCGAGAAACGCATCCTGACTTGCCACCACTAAATCAAGGTACCATTAGTAAAACTGAGGCACAATATCGAGAGATGGGTCATGTCAGGAAAGTACCGAGTAAGAGGCAGGCTGTTGTTGATGACGACACGAAGTTGAATTTGTTGCTTGCTCTAGAAGAAAAACAGTTTTAAAAATACTTAAATATGAGAAAAAACGCCCATATAAAATGCAAGCTGTTCAAGAGCTACTTGAAGATGATCCAGATCGACGAGTGGAATTTTGCGATTTATTGATGACTTGTATTGATCAAAACCAGTTATCTTTAGAGTGGATAGTTTTCTCTGACGAGGCTACTTTTACATTAAATGGGCACGTAAATCGCCAAAATTATCGTTACTGGGCTGAAGAGAACCCCCATTGGATGAGGGAACTTCATACTCAGCGCCCACAGAAAACTAATGTGTGGGCCGGAATAATACAAGATAGAATTGTAAGACCATTTTTCTTTGATGACACTCTTAAAGTCTTAATGGAGCAAGATACTTGCGTTTACTCCAGCACGAACTAATGCCAGTGCTATGTCATTTATTTCCAAACCCCTTAAACCCTAACTTGACCGACGAGAGGTTATGGTTTCAGCAAGATGGGGCCCCACCACACTATGCTGCCATTGTTCGTCAGTATCTGGACAGAATTTTTCCCGGTAGGTGGATTGGGAGGCGAGGTAATATTGAGTGGCCAGCAAGATCTCCAGATCTTACACCACTGGATTTCTTTTTGTGGGGACATCTTAAAAGTAGGTTTTACATTCAGAAACCCAACAACATAGCAGATCTGCAGGAAAGGATAAGAGAGGAAATCGAAAAAATAGCACCGCATATGTTGCATAATGTAAGGGACGAAACCTACCACAGACTGGGATGCTGCCAACAAGTGAATGGTGCACATTTTGAACAATTGTTACGTTGAAGATAAATTTAATTTTTAAATTGTTTTAATTGTATGCAACCCTACAAACATACTAAAAATTAAAATTTGATCAGTGCGTTGGATTCCTCTTTCCACCAGCTTTACAATGAGGGGTCACAAGCCATAGGGTTGCATTTGAAAAAAATCATGTCGAGGGTGGTTTCAGCCACCACTGAAGGGCTATATTTTTCATATCACTTGCAAAATACATTTAAAAGTTGACGTGTCTCGGGAATTTTTTTGAAAAATCATTCACCACCCCGCTAGCGAATATATTCCAGTTAAAGTCTCCACCGTGTATATCATGCACCATGTGTATTACAAGTGATATCTGCAATTTTTTGCACGGTTTGTTATTTTAACATCGTAAATCTTCGAAACAAAACGTTTTTGACCGCAGATGTATAAGAACTTTTAGCTTTTTGCTTGAAAAATCTTCTTGTAAAACATATTCTGTTTACATATCGTGCACCACGTGTATTACGAGTGACGGCCGCGAAAACAAAACAACTCACCGTCTTGAATCCCCTGTACATGATCCGTATCTCCTGCCTGGTGAACTTCGTCAGCCGGCACAGGTCCTCGAGAGCCACCGGAATCGGCTTCGGCACCCTGGACGGCTCGATCTCGAACATCACCTCCTCCACGGGGCTGTCGGAAGGGGTGGCCATGCTTGCTGCTGGTGACCGGCGTTTGTTACACTTTGCGAACTCCTAGGTATTCACACGCATCGTGGTGGGCCGCGGTCGGCGCGTGGTTCGTCCGCGTACTGATCTATCATCTGTCGCGATGCAGAAAAGCGGAACGCCTCATCTTTTCTATTAATAACCCTCAGGAGCGTACGGCTTTCGGCTCTCGATGATTTCTGTCTTGGAAAGTCCGACGTCTTATTTTCCTTCGAGGTGCGAGTAGGTATTGCTTCCGTTGTAAAAAAAAAAAGAGTTTAGTTTTTTACATACCGGGTGATTCTCCAAAGTGGCGCGCCAGCATATTTTTTTCCAGAGATAAAATAATGAAAACAATAACACAGCTCCACAAAAAAAAATTGTTTTCTCGTTTGCAGAGGTCTGACTATGTATACTATATGTTTTTTGGGTCGCTGAAACCGAAACCGAAGTCCAAATTGCTTCATCAGATCCGGTTCTTTTCCTAACCTCAAAAAATAGGCCTAAAACCATGAAATTCAACCTAAAAATTATATAATTTGATGAACACCCTAACGAAATCCCATAATAATATATATGTCATCAATTCCATAGCCATATAATCTCAAAACTCCATAACCTTAGACCTCATAACCTCAAAAACCCAATAACCTTATGATTCTAAAACCCCATAACTCAGTAAAAAAGAGACTTATACGCGCAGCAGTGTAAATCGATATGTTTGAAAGGGATTTGCCCTTCTATCCCAGTACCACTTAACCTCAAAACCACATGATCCTAAACCTCATAATCTCAAAAATCCCATAACCTTGTGATTGAAAAACCTTATAAACCAGTAAAAAAGAGACTTATACGGATTCAAGCAGTGTAAATCAATATGTTTGAAACATGTGCCCTTCAACATACCACTCAACTTCAAAATCACGTGATCCTAAAACTTCATAATCTTGAAAACTTCATAATCCTATACTGTTCTAAACCTGATTGAGTTTTAGTAAGTAGTGTAAAATATGGAATGATACCACAAAATTTGTGTACAATCATACAAATTGTTTGTAATGTGCTATCTTTCGCACGGTAAAATTTACACAAATTTGGTGTATTTTTAAAACTTTATCGGTGTCTTTTCAAATCAAATTACACAAAACATAAAATTTTGAACTTTATATAATCCCATAACTTTGCAGATTACGAGTCACGAGGTTTTTCAATCACAAGGTTATGGGATTTTTTGAGTTTATGAGGTTTTAGGATCACGAGGTTTTGAGGTTAAGTGGTAATGGGATTGAAGGGCAAATCCGTTTCAAACATATCGATTTACACTGCTTAAGCGCGTATAAGTCTCTTTTTTACTGAGTTATTGGGTTTTAGAATCATAAGGTTATTGGGTTTTTGAGGCTGTGGGGCTTAAGGTTATGGAGTTTTGAGATTATATGGTTATGGAATTGATGAAATACATGATTATGGGATTTCGTTTGGGTTTTTTTATCAAATTGTATAATTTTTAGCTTGAATTTCATGGTTTTAGGCCTGTTTTTTGAGGTTAGGAAAAGAACCGGATCTGATGGAGCAATTTGGACTTCGTATTCGGTTTCAGCGACCCAAAAAAACTTTGTGGAGCTGCGTAATTGAATATTAAATCAACATTTATTGACATACCCGACAATTTTTATCTACTCCCCGGTTTACTGGAAAATGACCCCAACCCCCGAATCGTCAAGGGCACGTCGTAAACTAGGCAGAAAAATAAAGGGATACAAAAATATCCCAAATTTTTAAGTGATTTTCAAAGGGCTGTAACTTGGGGTACAATTTTGTAAAAATGGTCTTAGAGAAAAGAAAAAAAAACAGAAAATTGAAGCTCCAAGTTTCTGGTTTTTGGCTCTTGAGATACTTCTTTTTTGGTGTCGGCAGTTTTTGAGTAATCATAAGAAAACCATCGAAAAAAACTTTTGTCGAAATTTTTGTTTGGTTTTTAAAAAGTCCACGGACTTCAATAATGTTTTTTCGATAATATCATTATGAAACTCTTTTAGATAATGTAATTCTATTTAACCCATTAACGCCCAAACGGACACAATTTTTCGTCCTTTTTGGAGCGTCAATCTCGAAGGGAAATTAATGAATTCACTCAATAAAAGCCACTTATCCTAATGTTTTCGGATGTGATCTTTCGATTTCCGGGTTTGATTAAATGTTCTAGAAAAAAAATATGGCTGACTTTATGGATAAATGTACTGAAAATTTGGGGATTTTTTTATATTTTTTTTTAGTCTATAAAGTATTTTAACCTACTCCGGATAGGGTTTTTTTGCCGACCTCAACTGACTCTAATCTTTTCAAAATGGCGGACATTGCATAAAATCTCATGAAATATGTATTTTTCTATAGTATTAACGAGAAAATAATGTTATTGTGAGTTTTTCTTGATCCACAGTCATTTTCCTCAATCAAAACAATACTACAGAATACATTTGACTAAATTTTCAATTTTCAATGATTCAAAATGGCGGCCGGATTTCTCAAGAAATGGCGTCAAATCTCTCAATTTTCAAATAAGTTTTTCATTATAAAAAAGTAAATAGGAGTTTGTAATTATACTTTTCCTATGTCATTTCATGTTTTAGTAACATTTTGAGTTATTCCTGGTGAAAAAAGTCTGAAATCCAAGATGGCGGATTCAATATGGCAGATATCATTCTTGAAAATTCAAAATATGAAAACGGAAAATTACAGTCATATTTTACGTAGAATTCTGATGGAAAACGTCCTCTCAATCGCCTTTCCAAGTAAAAAAATCATTCTTGACTCTGGTAAAAAATTATGAACGTACAAAAAACCTCAAGAAGGAAGTTTTTTAAACTGCAAAGGTATCATTGATAAAGTCATGAGTAATTGGATTTTAGAACATAAAAATCGGAACGAAATTGTTGATCCGAAAACATGAGGTAAGAGGATTTCATAAAGTGAAATATTTGCACAACTTCGACATTAACGCTCCAAAAAGGAACGACCAAGATATTGACTGTCACTTTTAAGCGTCAATGGTACACCAATGAAACCCTGATGTTTCAAAGCCCTGTACGATGATTTTTCAGCTGATAAAATCACTAGTACACAAAAAAAAAAAGTCATCTTTTGACCTGACGCACGAGAAGTAATGAATCGATGCAAAGAATTCAAGTTGAGGTGTTGTAAAAAGTATCACCTTTAAAATTTTGTAGTAATTGGTTATTAGCAAAAAAAAATCCAAAGAAATTGCTGATGAAAAAGAGGTAAAAAATCTAATTAAAGTTATGCAAGCTGAGAAACTTTGAATTATGGAAAGATCAACGTATATTGATATGCATTTCCGTTGAATACCGAATGACCTTGATATAGTTGTCAAACCTCCTGAAATTTAGATTTTCAAGAAACCGCTAAAAACACTAAAAATCGAAAAGAAGTAAAAGGGATAATTACTTTTGAACCAGACCTATCTGTTTTTTGTGTATTTCGATGCGTTGAATCCGAATCACAAGTTGATTTTGGCTGTACACCCTCAAAATTTTGAGTAAATTGCAAAAAACCGCTGAAAATTGCTTAAAATAGTGAAATATTGCAGTTATGCAAGCGAGAAAATTTTTTACGAACTAGATCAAGTATGTTTCTTATGTATTTTGATGCGCTGAATCCGAATCTGAAGTTGGTATGGTTTGTCACCAAGCCACTGTTGCCAACTTTAGAATAAATTGCAAGAAAACGCTGAAAATCGCAAAAAATCGTAAAAAACAGTCATGAAGTAGGTAGTAGAAAATTCGAAAAAATATTCTTTCGAATAAACTAGATCATGATTCCTTTTTACTATTTTGATGTACTGAATTTAAAAAATCACAACTTGATTTATGCTTGTATAGAACCTCTCGAAGATCTATGAGTAGGTTCTAATTCGTTTTCGATTATCTCGTTGAAAATTGCTAAAAAATCGTTGAAAATGTCCAATTCTATTGCACTTAGTCTTGATGAAATCGTAAAATTCTTAAACTAAAGCGAACATGTAAAATCAAGGAAGGTTGTTTTTTTTAATTCGCTGAATTACAATCTATCCGATGTACGGTACAATTTGAAAGGAATCATGGTTTGTTTATTACTGTGAGTAAGAACAATACTATTTTTTGATATTATCTACTACTTCATGACTATTTTTTACGATTTTGGCTATTTTTAAGGTTTTTTCGCAATTTATTTAAAGTTGGAGGGTGTACAAGCCAAACCGACTTCAGATTTGAATTCAGCGCATCAAAATACATAAGAAAAATACTTGATTTAGTTTAACATTTTTTTTTTTTCGTTTGCATAATTGCAATTTTTTACGATTTCTTAGCAATTTTCATCGGTTATTCGCAATTTACTCTAACTTTGAAGGGTCTACCCGCTAAATCAACTTGTGATTTGGATTCAGCGCATCAAAATACACAAAAAATCATTCTAGATCTAGTTCGAAAAAAACATTTTTCGTTTTCAAAACGTTTTCATAACTTTTTACGATTTCTAGCGGTTTTTTGCAATTTACTCTAAATTTGGAGGGTTGACAAGCTAACTAAACTTCAGATTCGGATTCAGCGCATCGAAATACATAATAAACATACTTGATCTAGTTCTTAAAAAAATTTATCGCTTGCATAACTGCATTTTTTTTCCATTTTTAGCGATTTTTAGCGTTGTTTGCAATTTACTCAAAATTTTGAGGGTGTACGGGTTAATCCGACCTCAAATTCGTATTCAGTGCATCGAAATACATAACCATAGATGGGTCTGGTCAAAAGTAATGACCACTTTTTTTTTGTGTGCCGGTGAAATCAATGTAAGGATCGATTTGTCACTTTTTACCCATTTTTTTAAAGTGAATTCAAGTTAAAAAAGTTTTTTTGGCAATAATCCATATCAAATCATTATCATTATCATTGGGGAAAAATTTCCCAAGTTACAGGCTCTTTGAAAATTATCTAAAAATTTGTGATTTTTTTATATCCCTTAATTTCTACTCCTATTTTCAGTTGTGTTCAAAAATACCATGTTACAAAACTTTTCTGTCAGCGTGCCCAACCTACTTCGTAATTTTGTTTCATATTGTATTCTATAATAAAAATATATCCCACATGCTCGAATTAGTTCTTAAATTTCTTCTCGTTCTCCAATGTTGTAGGAAATGTGTTCACAAGGGATTTTAAATAAAATCAAGTGAAAATAAACCTGACGTCCGTCAAATATTCGAAAGCTGAGGCCATTTCCGGTTAAACCGGAAGTGAATAAAAATTGCCGAATATGTCAATAAATGCAAATTTATGTCTAACAATGTTTAATTATGTTATCTGTGAGAACAAAAAAGTTATGGGAGTGAGCCACTTTCGAGAAACACTCTGTATAATATGACGAATAATGGTAAACAGCAAGCGGTGACTAAGATGACATAAATTACATTTACACCACGAGACGAGATATTTTAAAGCGATTTTTATTTTAAGAACCAATAAAGAAATTTTCAGCAAACAGTGTTTTAAGGGGACTAGGGAGGGTTGAAAATGCAAAAATTGGCTCGTGTTTAACGGTTTATAACAAGGCCGCGAATAAATATAAAACTTTTTTTATTGTTAAGGTTATTAATTATAACATTATAAAATGAGAAAATCCCTTTCAATGGATTTTCTCGGGACGCCAATATTATTGTTCTGGGAACGACTTTCGTTCCCAGAACAATAATATTGGCGTCCCAATGTAATAAGGAAAACCGTCGAATCCACGGTTTTACCACGATTCGAGTCGAACGGATAAAGTTTTTGACAAATTTTAAAAATATTTCTACCCCTTAGGCTTCCCTCCATTGATTATACCTAACAAATTAAAAACAAAAATAAATTTACAAAATGGCGTCCAGAAAACAAAAAATTTGGAAAAATTCGAGTTATTTGTTGTTATAAAATTGTAGCAATATTTTTTCAATCTGATTTTAGGTATAATTCATGCGTCATAGTGTTTTACAACTCCTGTATAAATTTCAAGTTGGTATCTTTCGCCGTTCTCGAGATATCGTGATAATATCATCAAAAAATGTAGTTTCGACAAAATCGCATTCAAAGTTTCGGTACAATATTTGTGTTAGAACAGTCGTACGGAAACAGAAACGTTTCGACTTTATTATTAGGTCGTCTTTAGTGTGTCGTTACAAATTAAAACTTAATTATACTCTCTATATTGCATAGAGAACCCTAGAAATTAGAATAATGCTCAGAACCGTTCGGTCGGGACCGACCGCGCGAATATCTGCGTTCGGCCGGCCGCGTGCCACACTACGTTTTTCGCTCTCTTGACCTCAATTTTGGGAATTTTTCAAAAAAACAAACGGGAAGATATTCCTAAAGGATCACAGTTCGGAATATGCAAAAAACCTAAAATCGATTTTTTCGAAATTTCAACCCTCCCTAGTCCTAATTAAAAACATCAACGCCAACAAACTATAAACGCTGAAATTATGGTCATCAGAAAACTTTATTTTGAAACTGGAATGCCCAGTCGCATGACATGTCGTATTTGTGAATATTGTAAATAAAAAAATTGAGAAGTACTTGCAATGTGTACCTACAATATTTCCCAACAAGTATGGACCTTATGGAAAAATTTTCTGTTTAAATTTAGGTGAAAACTGATTTCAGAAAAACGTTAGGATTGTTTTGAAATTAAAAAAATAGGTGTGTTCGAGGTGTTTATGTCGTCGGCGTCGGTATCACGTTAATAATAAAATGTCACACGTACAATCGCCTGTACTATTTGCTGACAAAGTGAATAAATTCATCGGTGATTTCGAAGATTTATTTTATGATGCTGCGACCATAATGTGTAGTCTGTAAGGAAAAACTGCTGTCTAGAAACAAACGCGATTGTAGCCGTCACATAAATAGTGTGGAACAAAAAAATAAAAAAGAGTGTATGCCCTTGAGCACTCAGTTTATGTTCGACTTACTTTTAATGTTAAGTGCCTGTGATGTACCCCTAAATGTACTCGATAAACAACCACTTCATGAGTTCTGAAACAAATACGTTCCAGAGATGCGGTTACCGAAACGCACAACGTATCATAACTATTTTTTGCTTTTCAAAAGTATTTTTTCTGCTTGTACCACTGTTGTAACACAATAATGTATTTTATTCAAATCTGTATGTAGACAACATCATGTATGTCACAACATTGAAAGTAGAAAAAATATCAAAATATATATCGCAATATCTCAAAAAATTCGATTAGCAATATGTATAATTACCTACTAAAAATATTCCTTTATAATAATACAGTGTCGCTAGATAAAATTTTCCATCGGAAGGTCTATGAAAAGCATGGTAAATATACGTTTCGCTTTTCTTCTCAGACAAAGAAATCTGATATTTAATTTGCCATTTTTCTTTTCTGCAACTTTATTTCAAATTAATTACGGTAATAAAATCCGGTTTCATTGTTAAGACCATATTAATAATAGCTAATAAATGACCCTTGAGAATACGAACGAAAGAAATATTAAAGCTCCTAACAATTCGCTGACAATCAAAAGGGATGTGATCCGCTTTTAAAACATATCTTGAATCTCATTTACGTGAAAAGGCTAATCTAATATTTGCATGTTGCTGATTTGAATTTTAAAAAAATGTATACCTAGCTACATATGTAAATTATTTTATTATACAGCGTGGCAAAAAAGTCGCGCGTCATTTTTTATATCCTGTATTTTTGTTCAATAGTTTTTTATTTATTTTGCGTTTTTACGATTTGTATTTCAAATAAGTAATGGATCACTTGAGTGAGAAGCAAAGAACTGAAATTTTAATAATGAGGGTATAGTACAGAGATTCCAACACCAAGTTTGTATAGTGTTTAATGAATTGTACCATAATAGATTTCCAATAAACCAGCCAACGGTAAACCGACAGGTAGATAAATATATAATAATAAATATACGAGGTGTGGCTATTAAATAACCGAACTGATGCTGCTACCAGCGCGCTGCGAGCGTGTCGCGACAAGTTTAAACAAAACTGTATCTACTGATGCTTTCTCCACCC